>JAHZNE010002396.1:0-20888 GCA_027744055.1 Callyntrura sp. NNG-2020
ATCCCTATGTTAATTTCCCATACTGCATCTTTTTGGTTGGTAAATTTAGGTTAGGTTGGGTTGACGTTACGTTGCATCAGCGGAAATTATTATAGGAAATTCCATACTTGTTTCAAACTTCAAAAAAGGGAATTTGTCCCTTCATCCCCTTGTCCCGAAAGTTGTCTGTAATACATTATGACCTCTCCCCTTCCCTATCCCAATAAATCTCTAAATATAGGCACCCGTAACGATACATCCCCCCCGGTCCTGGTTTCTATAGCCATGTTTGTTTTTACATTGTGAATTTAAGGCCAGCCATATACGTATCGAAGAGTGGTTACGCGGATGTTCTGCCCAGGTCTGCAAAAAGTACAATTCAAGTTAGTAGGGAACAGATAACAGAGAACCCACCTACTTACATACCATTCATACGCTGCAGTGCCGGTGAGAGCATCAAGCAAATGGACTATTAATCTGAAACACTGTATATTTTTGTTCACAATACCCCACAAATGTTGCACGTGTGTCATGTGAATATAAAACATTGAGCATGTACGAGAAGAAGTACAGAGGCTAGCCTGTAACATGTTGAGTCCCAAGCTCCGTGAGGTGAGAGCGCTGACATTTGACAGTCAAGCGGAGCTGGAGGAAGCGCTTAGACGCATTGTCATTGTACTGGAAGCTCCGAAATGAACCGGTAAGTCAGATACACAATTCTATTAGTCGTCCATTTTAGTCTGCAATGTGTCATTATATTATTTCTCATAATCATTCATAAGTATAACATTTAAATAAATTACAAGTAAGTGTTAAATATTAGTTTAATTGGGAAATTCTATTTTGATCTTGTAATCCGAATAACATTTTACATCAATAAATTATTAGAAACCTCAACAGCCACACTGCTGAGCTGAAAGGTTGAAACTTGAAACAGTTTCATACAAATTTAGTTATGGAAGTATTACAACAATCGAATCGTAGATTGTTGGTAATTTTACATCTTTAGTTTAAGTAACTAACAACGAAACACCTTCACTCCCCATTAACATTAAAAATCTATAGACTTCATGCATATCTTTTGCTGATCACTTCAAATTTGAACTGGCGGCGTCATGCGTAAAATTATGAATATCTAAGGAATGAAAATGGAAAACTTGCATAACATAACAAAAAACAAAAGTTCCTATTATGACTAATTGACTAATTATGGATTTGATAACTTTTCAGACTTCAATGTGGGTGTAGCAAGTAGCAGAGGAGGAGCCTAAATGATGTGCCTCATATTCTAAAGTGCCGTCCACTGCTCGTGCAGTAATTTGATAAACCATCGAACCTAAAATTGCTGCCAACTTGACCAACAACCTTAATTGACGGGGCAAGATGCATTTATACAACTTGACGCTGCAGCGTGCCACTGGAATAACCCATGCGACACATGGAAATTTCAGTGGTTCCAAATTGCAGGAGATAGTTGTGTCGAGGGGTAAACTTTTGGAAATACTTAGGCCGGACCCAAACACAGGAAAAGTGATAACACTTTTGAGTGTTGAAATTTTTGGGATAGTCCGATCTTTAATGGCCTTTCGTTTAACTGGAGGATCCAAAGGTGAAAAAATATCCTATGGAATTTAATTTAAGACACTTCAAAAACTATGATGACGGTTATGTAAGGCTGAGTCTATGAAACTTAGTGATTATTTTACGGCTCTGAGGATTTATATGGTTATTTAAGGAGGGACAACAATACACGTGTCAAAAAACTTATAACTAAAATTTCTGTCCCTTTTTAGATTATATCATTGTGGGTTCCGACTCTGGAAGAATAGTAATTTTGGAGTATAATCCTACGAAAAATGGATTCGAAAAGGTTCACCAGGAGACTTTTGGCAAGAGTGGCTGTAGGCGAATAGTTCCTGGTCAGTATTTAGCCATCGACCCTAAAGGCCGTGCAGTAATGATAGGTAAGTTTACTGAAATAATAAGTTTTGGCAAACGACCGCTGTTGTTTGTCAATGACAATATAATAACTGCCAACAAAAGTATTTGACTTTTACTGTATTCCTTAATTGATTTCTCTCCAATGTTGTAGGTGCTGTGGAGAAACAAAAATTAGTATATATTTTGAATCGTGATGCTCAGGCTCGACTTACTATATCCTCTCCGTTGGAAGCCCATAAAAGCAATACATTTGTTTACCATCTAGTGGGCGTCGATGTTGGATTCGAAAATCCAATGTTTGCATGTTTAGAAATGGAATATGAGGTAAACTATTTTTTAAAAGCAACTTGTCGATGTTTCTCGTTTCAATATTTTAGAGTAATAAAATAATGATGACTATAAACTTACCTACTTTGAATCCAATGATAAAACGGATCGACTGCCTGAATTAACAGATAATTGGTGACTTTTTAAGGCAAATGTTAAGATACCATGCTGTAATTTTAACACTATTTCTGTGTTTCAGGATGCTGACATTGACCCAACTGGGGAGGCAGCTCAAAATACCAAACAGGCCATTACATTTTATGAATTAGACTTAGGACTCAATCACGTTGTTCGTAAATATAGTGAGGCTTTGGATGAACATGCAAATTTTCTGATCACCGTACCCGGTGGAAGCGATGGACCCAGTGGGGTTCTGATATGCTCCGAAAACTATATTACGTATAAAAATCTGGGAGATCAACCGGATATTCGATGTCCTATTCCTCGTAGACGGGTAATTGTTATGCAATCAATAATTATAAGGAGTATCAATGTTAGTGGTAGACTGGTGATAGTGACCATGCTTCATTTCGTACTGTTTGGTTAGTTGGGTCATCCTTAAAGACTATACACAAGCAAAATTGTTATGTGTATATATGCACTTCGGTATCTCCAGCGCCATTGATAATGAAATTCTGGCATTGGTCGTATAAAGTGCTAAAGCGTTTGTAGCGATTTCATCGTTGGTGATGTAGAAAATAATTCTACTTCTCTTGGCCTTAAAGCTACTACATTTTCAATCGTCTTGTAACGATGTCGGACCAAGTTTCACTTTAGCATAAGCATTTTGTCTCAAGACGGTTTCATTCGTGTATTATCTATGCAGAATGATTTGGACGATCCTGAACGTGGAATGATTTTTGTATGTTCAGCCACCCACAAGACGAAGAGCATGTTCTTTTTCCTGGCTCAAACGGAACAAGGTGATATTTTCAAAATTACTCTGGAATTGGACGAGGACATGGTCACAGAAATTAAACTCAAATATTTCGACACTACTCCTGTGGCAACTTCGATGTGTGTTTTGAAGACTGGGTTCTTGTTCATTGCTTCTGAATTTGGAAATCAGTAAGTCACAGTTTATGTTCAGCTATTTTTGTTAATGTTACTATAAAAGTAAGGTGGAGATGGAGAGTTAATCCATCGTTTATATATATATATATTAGCTAAATAAGTCATTCGTATCTTAACTTTGTGTATTTTTACATTTTACAGCTATCTGTACCAGATTGCTCATTTGGGAGATGACGACGATGAGCCAGAGTTCAGCTCGGCAATGCCGTTGGAAGAAGGCGATACATTTTTTTTTGCTCCGAGGCATTTGAGAAATCTACTACTTGTTGATGAAATGGAGTCTTTGTCTCCCATAATAAGTTGTCAAGTTGCGGATTTAGGTAATTGTTAAAATATTTGCCAAATTAAGCATGACACTTATAACTACGTTGGGCGTTGCAACTTTGAATCAATTCTATTTTATGTGTAGCCAACGAAGATACGCCACAACTTTATATGTGCTGTGGAAGGGGGCCCCGATCTTCACTGCGAGTGCTGCGGCATGGTCTTGAAGTGTCAGAGATGGCGGTTTCTGAACTTCCCGGTAATCCAAATGCTGTATGGACGGTTAAACGAAGAGCTGACGGTAAGTTGTCTTTACGACGAATTCTCATTACCTGACTTTTACGTGATGGTTTTAACATGTTAGACTTTTGAAACATACATGTAAACAAACATTTAATTTTGCTGATAATGAGTTGAATACACCAACAACACAATCTTTGTTATTTTTCGTTGTTGTAATGTAATTAATTTACATATTGCAGACGAATTTGACTCGTACATTATCGTTTCTTTCGTAAACGCTACTTTGGTATTGTCCATTGGTGAAACTGTGGAGGAAGTAACGGATTCAGGTTTTCTTGGTACCACTCCAACGCTATCTTGTTATACCCTTGGTGAAGATGCACTTGTTCAAATTTACCCTGATGGTATTCGTCACATCAGAGCTGATAAGCGTGTTAATGAATGGAAGGCGCCAGGAAAAAGATCCATTTTTCGTTGTGCAGTAAACCAAAGGCAGGTAGTTATTGCTTTGACTGGAGGGGAACTTGTCTACTTTGAAATGGATCCGGTAAGTATATTTTGGATTTTACTAAAGCTTGCAGTAGCTAGTAGCTCATCGAATTCCAAGGATTAAATTATAAAATAATTACACAAAGCTAATGATTTTCTTATCTTTATTTAGACAGGTCAATTGAACGAATACACAGAGAGACGTGAAATGCCTGCGGATGTTGTATGTATGAGTCTTGGATCTGTACCTGTTGGGGAACAACGATCACGATTTTTAGCTGTTGGTCTTGCCGATAGCACCGTTAGATGTATTTCACTTGACCCATCGGTAAGCCGTAGGAAACTTAACTTTAATTTATATAAATTTTAACTGTGATGTTACTTATTGTTGTCCGTGTTTCACCTGAATATTATGATTATTTTAACAATTCTGATCATTTTATGTAAGTACAAAATGAGACTTTTAGTGCACGTGTTTTGTCACTAATATAGACGTCTTCTAAATATTACAGTTAATGATATACTATTTTCTCATAAATTCATGCTGTAACTAGTCAACATATTTTTCAACTTGTAAAATGTGATCTTCGTTTGCTTTTACAGCTTAGCGTATTGCAAATTTTCATCGCAGGGAGAATTTTGTCATTATGTGGTAATCGGAGTGGCAAAGGATGTTCAGTTGGCACCTAGAGCAATTGGAGCAAATTATTTATATACCTACAAACTAAATCTTGAATGCACGGCAATGGAATTTTTACATAAAACAGCGGTGGAAGAAGTTCCACTTGCTTTATGTTCATTTCAAGGAAAGATTTTAGTTGGAGTAGGCAAAGTACTGAGGCTTTACGATTTCGGCAAGAAAAAACTGCTTAGAAAAAGCGAAAATAAAGTAAGTAGACCTGAACAAAACTTTAAAATTTAGCATTACATTATTATGATGACATCCTAAGGATCCGATATTCAGTGAAGACCTTTTGGTGTTCTGCAGTACTGACTATAATGAGCGATACTTGCTCAAGTCGTGCAATGTTCGGTTAAAAACAAAATCAATATATATATTTTTTTATTTTTTAGCACTTTCCCAACAATATCGTTCACATAGTCGTGTTGGGTCCAAGAATATTCGTGTCCGATGTACAGGAAAGCGTTCACTTTGTTAAGTACAAACGAGGAGAAAATCAACTGGTTATCTTTGCGGATGAGACTAACCCGAGGTGGATTACTTCCACCACAGTTTTGGATTATGACAGTATTGCGCTTGCCGATAAGTTTGGAAATTTGGGCGTGGTAAGCTAATTTGAAAAAAGTATTCGTTGTATATACCCCACCAAATTAAGCCGGCATGAGTTTTGTATAAATATCGATTTCATGTGTGCTCACGGTGGGAACATTAATTCAAAGCAGTTTTGTGTAGGGATGTTACATTTTTATTAGTTACATCCCAAGAATAATCTGTTACAAAAAAATTGTTAGAAACCTTTAAATCTTTAAAGTTGATAGCTATATGGGGAGGTTTGTTCATGTTTTAATATTATTAATGATCCTCCTGATGTGATTACACAGGTAAGACTCCCTACCAATACATCGGATGACGTCGATGAAGACCCTTCTGGCACCAAAGCACTTTGGGATAGAGGAGTATTGAGCGGAGCTTCGACAAAGCTTGAAGTACTGTGTAATTTCCATGTAGGAGAAACAATATTATCTCTTCAGGTATTTATAAAAACGATACATTATATTTTTAAATTCAATGATGCTACTTTTTGTTGTCCGTGTTTCACCTGAACACTATGATTATATCAACAAATCTGACCCACAATAGTAGTTAACACTATTTGGTATAGTACATTCCACTGTTAGATTTAACGTTTTTATTACTTTATAGAAAGCAACTCTTATACCCGGAGGAAACGAATCGCTCGTTTATACAACCCTCTCTGGCAGTGTTGGCATTCTGGTCCCATTTACCTCACACGAAGATCATGACTTTTTCCAGCACTTGGAGATGCACATGCGGAGTGAAAATTCACCTCTGTGTGGAAGAGATCATTTGGCCTTTAGATCGTATTATTTCCCAGTTCGGGTATGTTACTCGTTTTTGAATACTTCGAAATCCCTTGATCGCCAACTGTGATGAAAATTGCATGATTGAATAATAGTGATGACAAAACATTGTGTCTTGCAGTACTGACTATCATTAGTTAAAAATGATACCGCATGTTTGTTCCATAAAGCTAATAATTAATGCTTTTTTGCAGAATGTCATTGACGGAGACTTATGTGAACAGTTTAATTCACTGGACCCAAACAAGCAAAGGAGTATTGCGGAAGATCTCGATCGCACACCAAATGAGGTTGCCAAAAAGCTGGAAGATATCAGAACCAGATTTGCATTTTAAGCAATATTTTATCTCCTCCAAGAATAGTTGGTTTTACGTCGTATGATATGGGAATTGCGTAGCGCAGCAGAAAATATCGCGACGAAAGACTCCTAATTTTATTGCGTTGAATAAATGACCTGTTCAAAATACCATTGTTTGATTATCGTTACACTTTTTTATTTAAATCTTAGTTAAGCAAGTAAATAAAGGTATCGTACACAATGTACATTTTTGTAATTAGGAAGTAGGTCAGTCAATTTGTGTTTCTTCAGATTTCGCTTAAAATTATAAATGAACAAAAATATATTGAAAATAAAGTACTTTTGTATAATTACAGGAAATGTTTGTGTGTGCAAAAAAGCCTAATTGAACATAATTGCATCCCGGTGGGCACATACATTAAAATAACTTTAAGCATTCGTTCATGCTATTTCCACTTCATTACAATACAATATCATTTCATTCCAAACAAAATTCGTAATTCAAGACAGTTGAATCTATCAGCTACTTAAACTCCACACATAACGTATTTAACATTACATATATTTATTCATGCTAAACAACATGCATTATGAATTATGATCTCACTACAGTCACACAGTCTACAGTTTGAATAAGGTCAAATGTTACATAATATAAAAGTACGTGTAAATTCAGGTTAACTACAATTTCTGAACGTGGTCAAATTTTTCGAAGTGTAAAAGTACTTGATCGTACTTACACATTATTGAAGAATAGCTGTCGTTTTGTGTCCCTATTTGCAAAAGTTACTGAGTTAAACCTTCAAAAATATTTTTTATTATTATGAAACGTCGTCATACATTACATATGAATATACACACATTGAAATTAATAGTGTATTGTAACGATATTCTTGCCTTATGATTGACCATAAGTCAAGTACTTTGCTGCCCAATCTACCCTTCCAAGCATGTTATTACTCTTGGATTGCATTTGCATATTTCCCTTTGCAGAGTTCTCAGCAGCGATAAGAAAAGCGCTTCTTCGTGCTTCATACGTAGTGGTAGGATATCTCGCTCGGGGGCTATTGTCTTTACTGTACATATTGCTAGAACCATTTCTAGCCTTATCGTCATTTTCGTCCTGGTCCTCATTTTCATATCTGGTCCGCGACAAGGTTCGTTCATTCGCCGATGGCGGCTGTGTTTTTGAGGCTGTCGTGTAGTACGGCTTTTGTTGTAGTTGAAGCTGTTGAGGTTGATAGGGCTGGATTTGCTGCTGGCCAGGGTACGGTTGTTGCTGAATGATAATACCATGACGGTACCCATTTCCAGAAATGTAACGGGATAGTTTCTTGTCGATTTCGTTGTGGTTTCTAAAATCCACGAGATATTCATCCCAGTTTCTACCCGAAATTGTTTATTAATAAAATGCTACTACTCTACTGACATGCGTTCCAATAGGACAATTTAATTACCCGTCGAACTCTTGTTGACGAAAATAATCTCGTTCCCACTTGGTGCTTAACTTTCTCCGTACCACAGGCTCATACACCTCCGCTTTAACCGTTTGGTACGATATTGGTATATTTACGGTTACCTGAGATGTAGGTTGCGTGAGAACGATGGACTGGCTAATTACGTCGGTTCTAGTGGACTTCTGTCTATCCTTCTCACGAACAATGTTAAAGAAAGAGTATCTGTGAAATAATTCACGAGGAAAAAACATTTTGAAGTCACACGTCATTGGTGTTGAGTTATTATTATTTTATGAACGATTACGCTCCTAATTTACTTGTCATACCGTAATGATTGGTTTGCCGTTGGCCTATGTTTAGGGTTCCATCTGAGCATATCTTCAATAAGAAAAATGGCGTCTTTACTGGCGTTCGGAACAATCTTGTGTAGTGGCGTAGCTTCAAATTGGGGGAACTTGAAATTCATTTGCTTTGCAAGTTGATGCCCTTCTGGCCATTCACTCTGTAATAAAATATTAATGTTTTCTCAACTGTAATGCTTAATAGGTTTTCAATCAACATCATCGCCGTCCAAGTCATAAAAATATCGATATTTTATACTTTAATGCATTTAATGTTTGTAATATACCTTATCCGGCGTTCCCATTACAGAGCAAATTTTGAAAATTTCATCTATTTCACTCGTACCGGGAAATAGTGGACGGAATGTGAATAACTCAGCCATGATACAACCCTGACATAGACAGTCAAAATGTTTTATTTTTTCATTTCAATGAAAATGTCAGTCTTTGACCGAGTTACATGTACCTCAACTCAACTACATTGATTTATTACTTACAACAGCCCATATATCTATCGGTGAACTATAAAACGGAGCTCGTAATAGAACCTCTGGTGCTCGATACCTAGAAGTTGCAAGTCGCCCCAAATGCAAAAGTAATTTTACAATTCCAATTTGGTGAAGGATTTATACAAACGCCAATTACAATCATTATATATTTACTTACCATCTGGTCGAAACATATTCCGTATACGGTGGACGAGATCTAATTTCTCTTGCCAGCCCAAAGTCTGCAATTTTAATTAAATCAGGTCCCATGCATAACAAATTTTCAGGCTTCATATCTCTGTGAAAGAACCCATGTTTGTGCATAAATGCCAGTCCTTGCAATACTTGATACATCATGAGGCTTATCTCCGCCTCCGGAAACACACGCTCCCTAAAGTTATTGTAAAATCATCCAATACAAAATACAAAACGATTAGAACTGTCATATTTTCAATATTTGATTCACCTTTCACATTTTACCAATACTCACAATACTTGTGTATATCACTACCATTACATGCATTCGTAGGCACCGTGAGACAAGACATTAGGTCAATGAAACGAAATACAGGAGGAAATGGTCAGAGCGGAGCCACACAGCTAGACAACGTCGTACAACGCAACAACAGTTTAACTTTATTGTTGTACCGTGCCAGCAAAATGAATATTTAATACGTTGTTTTACCCCTTTCCTCATAATTCCCAAGTCGTTTTTGTTATTACGCTTATTTATGAACATCTGTTAATGTATGTATGCCCTTTCATTCCCTCGTTTTCACCTTACCTATTTGTGTCTACGTCTCCACCAAGATAAGCTTGGTATACGTGGAAGGCCATTGTTGTAGTGGATGTTTACTTTTTATTATATGGATAAGTGTACATAGGTAGCAGTAGTGTTTACCGTCCGTCAATTACAGTCTCCGTCTTTCTCCTTTGAGACTCAGACCGTGGAAATGACGAAATCGACCAATTTTTTGTCACATGCAAATAATCATATTTTTATGTGCACATACCCCCGTTCATATCGATTCCTCATGAGTTGATACAAGTTTTCCTTCATGTATTCGAATACAAAGTATAGCGTGTCGTTCTCCCGAATAACCTCCTTCAGTTTTACAACATTTTTGTGACTCAGCTTCTTGAGAGACTGAAAGTTTGACAAGAAAGACGGCAACATAGTTATTAGTTAGTTAAGTAGGAATAAACTGCGACAACTCTACATATGCGGTATCATCGTCAATTGTGCACCGCCATAAAATTGCATCATGGAATGGAATCTTATTGACGTCGGACAGAATCAATGCGAAAAAGTTGAGAGTAGAGCTAATAAAAATGTTTTTGAGGTCAATCATCATCATCATAAAAAATTTTATCAGGCGGAATATGGGTGTACTTGCGACTGGCTCCGACTACAAAGATTAATGGGAATAGTGGAAAGGGAAAACTAGAATTAAGTTGGTCTACGGAGGTTGTACCATTTAGCAGTGTTGAGCAAGTATAAAGTGCTTTTGTAAAGTAAAAAGGGACTCTTTCTCAACATGTTTTATACAATTACAACAACTTTCTACAAGGGCATTACTCATATTGATTTTTTACTATTATATTTCGTCTTGAACAGTGAAACGTACGTAAACGGGTAAATGCTCTACAAGCAAAACAAATTGAAACAGTGGTAGGTATTATTGGTAGGTATCAAGCGAAAGCGTAGCTGAAAACAACGACTCGAGAATTATTTCGGCATTTGTTTTGACTTGCATGTTGCCGTGTCCTTTCGTCGGTTTGTGTGGTGTGAAGTAGAAGGGGCTTTCTGCTGTGCCCAACCATTAAATTTACTTAAACGGTATGCTTTTGTTCTTCTGGCGGACAGTACATGTACTTTTTCCTGAATAGGTGTAAACGGTTTGAATCAATCCTAATGTTTCCCTACCTATACATGTTTATGTATATACACAGGAGTTGGGCTCCATTGGAATAGGTACAAAATTACCTTTTTATATGGCAAAATTGAGAATTGCAGAAAGAATGGAGACAATAGTAATGGCAATAAGCCATGGACATTGCAAAAATGTAGCATTGCAGCTCGTTTCTCATGATCATCAGTATAAACTGCGGTAGCAATGCCAATCGACTGTTTTTCAGGGTCATTTCACCGTCGGTTTTGAGGCAAAGTCTGATATGTGTGGGGAGGTTATTCTGAGTTCTTTGTATTTGTACGGATTTGACGATAGTTCCGTTCCATCCAGGTAATATGTATAATACCTATCACGCTGACGGATTAAACTCATTTAGAGACATTCAGAAGTAAAACACAGTAATGTGTCTCTGTTATGAAACGGTATTTGATTAAATGTGACAGCAAAGAACAAGAAATTTTAATTTTGCCCTTCCATAATAAATGGTAATGTCAGGCCAGGCTGCATTCAACATTGACATTGATATGGGTAGCAATATCAAGCGTCAAAATGTTAATTTTGAAATCCTACTTCTCTTAGCACAGCAGCTTAGCAGATTCACGAATTAATTTAATATCCTTTCCACCTTTTCAACCTCTTATGCGAAACACAAAACATTACAATTCTTATGTGTTTTATACATGATAAATGCAAAAGGGAGGGTTTAAAAAATAATACAGCTGGGTCAAGTCTAAGCCATTAATTACAGCAGGATTTGACAGCTAGGGAAATTTTGCCTAATATAAAAAATATCACAAAAATATGTTGTCGTTATAAAAAAAAATAAAGAAACCACTAAACAGTTACTGCTTGAATGTATTTATTTATAAACTCAAGCGTTTATCCTAACCCTGCCGTTACCTATTGTCAAGTGGGTTTCATAACTTTGTTGTGTTGGAATTTAATGCAAAGTACAGTTATTCAGGTGAGTGTGAGCACTTTGACAGATTTAGATTTAGGTTGAGCTACAAAATAAAAAGACGTTTTTTATGCTGACCTGGAACACGTCTACATGTGCTTAGACTACAATTTTTAAGGTGGGTGGCAGTGTTGGCTGGGCGTGTATTATATGTTTCTATATGCACCCATATTTCTATATATGCGAGAATTGGTTAGAATATAAAATATTTTCAGTAATACACAATAACGCAATATAGAATTCATATGTGTGCTGTTAATATTATTTTCCGATATTACTACTTCACAGCTTTTCGGTCAACCTCCACAATGGGCACGCAATCTAACAACATCGCAAGTGGCACACAACGACATTAGAGGAGAAAGCGAGTCACAAGCAAACAAGTAAAAGTGACTGATTGTGTAACCTTTTTTCGTATTCGTATAATACACCTAATAACTTTCAATTCGTCAACTAGGCTGACAGCAAGCAACCCTACTCATATCGTAGTATATGTGATATCATATGTGCTTGGTGTGAAAATCCACGGGGAAATAAAGAAAAATTATTACAATGCCGCCTACGTGCAAACCTACTTTCTTGCTGTTGTCAGCAAGCCACGCACGCATTGAGTTGCAAGATGACGTTAATATATTAATGGAACATCGACGTGAGCAGTAAAGCAATTAATTTTTGTAAGTAGAATAAAGTTATATATCTTTTCAATTGTCATCTTACTTTCACCTCCCGGAGGTTCATTGCCTCGTCCCATGACGCATACTTCTTTTTCATCCTGAAATACATACAAAAGAGACGAAAATTATTGTGTGGTGTACATCACATACGATAAAATAAAAACAATAAAATAGATAAAAAATGGTCACAATGAGCGATGAAATATCTCTGGCAGTAACAGCAACAATACAGTTAAAAATAGACAAAACCGTGAAATGACCATGTGAAAGCAATTTTATATCCGCGGTCTGTGTTGAATAATAGAACGCTGCTACGTTTGATAGTTTTTAGCTACACACCAACACACCCTTCATTATAATAGAATGACTATGACTATGACCTTCTGGCGTGGTGAGTGGTGATGCACTAACCGAGCATTCGGCACACTACTATTCTGAGCTATCAGTATATTTGTCTGTTGTTGTAGGTAAAAGAAGAGTTAGTCTACACTTATTAAACATCGCCATAAAAAACAGCCGTCAAGCTGCCACGATTGATAACCTTAGCCTACTTCATTATATACTTAAAGTTTCATAAAACAATTAAAATGACCGTCATCGTGAGTCATGATGAAGGCGAATCACAACAGTTACAGCAACGTGTTAGTGAGGGTGAGGGTAGATATCTATAGGTACCGCACAATGAATACAATACTGCCGACTATCTGAATTTATGACGTGTCAAAAAGAGCTTTTGCATGCCATATCGGAAGGTGTAGGTTTTCATTTCTCGTACGTTCAAATTGTTCAGATGTATTTTCTCGTTCTTTTCCCACATCACGAAATATTATTTTGAGACATGAACCATAGTTGTGCCTGTATTTTTAACTAGTATAACTCATGAGGCATGAAATGAGAGATATGACCTACAGATTCCAGTAGCATAACAAAAACAATGACGTGTGTCAGACAAGCTTGCATGCTGGAAAGGAAGACCTTGACAAAAGAAAATCTATACCAATTTTTTTACTTCAAAAGTGACCTTTGAACATCAAAAGGGATTTAAAATCTTATTGAAACAGAGAAATAAGCGTGTGCACATACTCTTTCACAGCCACATGCTCCTCAGTTACTTTACTAATACAATGATAAACTTGACTGAATGCCCCATCTCCAAGTTTCCCAATACACCGAAATTCCTTAGCCATTCTTTTTCCCAGAGCTGCTTTCTTCGTTACATCTGTCAGTTGTGATTTTTCCTCTATTGTCTCGTGCTCCATTTCATTTTCAACCTTCCCATTTTCTTTTTTCTTCTGATCGTTCTTAGAAAGCACGGTCATTTTGTCATAAAATGTATTTTGTTCAAATATGAAGGTCACTGCTTACTGCTTTATTTGTTTATGGACCTGCTTTTAAAACTTTGGCAAGTCATTTATTTTATTTTTTATATTTTATGCACGGCAACTTTGGGGTTCGAGCCAAAAATACTAGCTGTAGTTCCCTTGTATTTATTATTTAAATGATATATAGACAAAATGAACATTTTTTGGAAGCCATACGCTAACTAAACTACGTATAAGCTCGTTTCCACGGGCTAAATATGACACCTATCAGCCTCCTATCAGCTATTCTAAACTATGAATATGCAATACACAATGTTATCATCAAATCGCGGGATACAAATAGAAATCTTAACATGCTAAACAAAAAGAAACTACTACTAAGGTTGATTAAAAATAGGCGTACCTTTTAATGGCAACTTTCTCTCCGGTGTCGATGCGCTGCCCTAGCACCACCGAACCGTATGTTCCATCCCCCAGTGGTCCTAAAGTTTTGTATCGATTCATCGTCATCATTGGAAGGGAGGGAAGGGGTTAATATAAATGTTGGTGGCCAATATGAAAGGGTGCTGAGCTGCAACTGTAAGGAATGGGTGACAAATGCGCAAAGTAAACTTTAAATTGCTTGGACGTTGCATTGATTTTATGTATTTGGTGCAATTCAATGTTCAATTAATAGTCAAACACCAAAATTCTCACATGCAAATTGTGTGTCACTACGCTTATTTGAAACAGGATATTCTTGGAAGGTTCTTGATTGTTGTCGACATTCAACCCATTCCAGTATGTTTTTGCAATTCTTTTCTGTATATACTAAATGTCTCACAAATTTGTAGAGGAACTAAAGAACATGGTTATTGATAAATCAGTATTTTATTAAAGCACACAGATAGGTACCGAACATTTTACGTCATTTTTTTTAAAGTTAAGTTCTACACAGTATTTTAAGTACAAGTCCACCCTCACAAAATTATTTTCTTGCCGGTTGCGGTTCTTAACCTCGTAATAACGACTAAATTGTTTTCTTGAGCACATTCAAACTGAACAGTTGTTTGCGAAATGTTAAGTGTAAAAACTCGATAGTAAATGCCCATTTGTGTATTTATCGCAGTAAAAATGTACTTGAGTAAAGTGTAAGCGTTATAAACCTTCTAAATATTCAGCACTTTTCACAACCACGACTAACCGTCACGATGCTCATGGCTCGACTGGAATATGGCTGTTGCATTGTAACTGTTTGTTGTCACAAAACCGCTGCTTGGCAACGAGTGAAAACCTATTCGGTTTACAAAAACACACTCCAACATCCACTCCACTCACTCCATTACGTTGGCAGTTACAAACAACATAACGAAGCGATCGATTGTTGCATTTTGTATATCATTACCACTTCTCAAGCACCAGTGGTATTGTAGCGTTAGTAAACAGGATACACAATAACTATATGTGTGAACGGTTTAGCGTAGCTGCGGTATAATAGATAATCTACACACGCTTACATGCCTGCAGAATCTAAAAATAAACATTTAAAAAATTTAAAACATGAAAACTAAGATCAAACTCGATGCTTGCAGAAAAATATTCATGAAACAAAGAGTTTACTTCACTTTAATTAAACTCGGTCATTTAAAAATTTACTGAGCTTCGTGGGGAGAAATTAGGAAATGGACACTCTTGAAACAGAAATTGAATTTCATTCTCATAAAATGAAACAATCTTAACTCTTAACTACAATCTTTTCGTAGAGCGTGACGGACAAACAAACCTACATATACAATTCCATAATTGTTTTCTCCATCTAACTACTTGTTTATTATATTTTGAAGAATGACAACTTTTACCAGTAGCAGAACACCTCCACTATGGATTTGGCAGTTCGGCGATCAAAAGTGTTAAGGGATATGACACAAGAAGCCCACGTTTATTCCAGAAATTGTTCATAGGTACTCCCGTTATTCCTCCGCCCCTGCCATTCTGTTTCCCCCTTCGAGCTTACTTGGTGTAATATAATAACATAACAGGTACAAACTACAAACGTGTACCTCGGTCAACCGAAATGTGACAAAACTTTGCTTATTCTCGTGTGCTGGATTTAGAGAAAGGACAAGCTCAATTTCTTCATCTTGCTCTTGCTGCATTATATTATTATCGTTGTCCCTTTTGCCGACTTACCTCGGAAAGTTGATTTTATATAACTTGTTATTAAATTTTGCCACCAGCGCAAATTGCTTGACCTGCAAATATGTTGAATACTTTGGACTAGTTAGTTCGCAGTTATTATCTGATAGTCAAGTTTACCGGATGCATTATGATTGCATATTTGAAATCATACTCCAATTCTCTAATTTCATACCATGTGTGATTTTGCTAAGCCCAAAGCACGTAAATAATAACAAAAACTGGGTCAATTACTCGGATGCATTTTATAGCACTCGGCACTCACGTTATAATTTGTTGTAAAAACAATACATAGTTTTGGGACTGAAAATTTGTATCCCTTTTTCTTGGTCACTCATATGGGATGTGAAAAATGTTATTTTAGTAATTGTATGACTTTGAAGGAACTTTGTAAACTAGTTCATATATAATGTATGCAGTTTCATGAAAACCTATCCATGACGCATCACATTTTTTTCTTGACTACATGATTCAACCGTGGCAATAAAGGTCGTGTGATTTTAGAGCATAACTAGGTTGACTATTTGAGAAAAGCAAAAGTGAAGAAGCACAATGGGACTCATATTATCCACGTAGTTTACGCTGCCCAGCCGAACTTTTATGGGTGGAAAGGATGCAAAATATCGAGACAAAAATGTTCTCTCCTGAGGGGCAACCCGAGGCAGGATTTTGCCCTTGAGAAATGCCTGCAATTCCTGAGAGTCTCCGTATACTCTCCCAAACGTCCCGAAACACACCACAATGCCCAGAAAGCCATTAAGCAAGCCACTAGAAAAGAGAAATAAGTGTGGTATGGTTATTCCGGCTCCATTGGAAATTAACGCGTAGAAACAAATGATGAAGGCTAGCAAAACAATATCTAAAATCCCGACAATGATCTTATCTTGCTGGATCAAATTGTAGTATCGTGACAAAATCTGAATTTCTCTGTAAATTGAAATGCAACCTTTACGAGGTAACCTGCCTTGACTTTTCGCTCCTTTCCCAGGTATTCTCTCAACGCCGTATTGGCGAGCCAGCGACTTCTGGTAAAACTTCATGTAATATCTGAAACAGAATCCTGGCATGAGTGACAGCTCAAAAACAACAAAACAGAAAAATCCAATCATATCGAGCAGGAGCCAAAGAGTCCACGAAAATATTATCGTCATTTTGACAAGCGCTTCCGGTGCAAGGTTAAGACGACCGTTGTTTACCGTTGGGAAACTGCAGTGTGGGAGAACGAAATAAGCAAATGTAGCAGGAGAGCAGTTATCCAGCCATCGTTGAAGGCCATACCCAACTGGTAAGGTAACAGAGGTCACAAATCCAGCAATTTGCGTAAGACGAATCATCCAATTTTCATACTTTGTTAGGGCCATTTCCGGTATTAATGGGCTACCTGCAAGAATTTCCCGTTATTATTTGTGAGTAACTGCCATTCATTGCAAATACAAATTCGTTTCTCTGTTGGCTTTTTCGGTTATTGTTACCCATGTTATTACCTTGTAAGCGTCGTCTTTCGAATTGCAGCAGCAGATTAAACGATTCCGTGATCATGGTACATTTTTCGATGGCCACCCATTTTGTAACAGTGAACGCGCAACTCGCTGTACAGTACAGCAAACACTCCATCGTTATCAGTTGAGCTCGAAGGTTTTGCCCGTAGAGAGTCTGAAACCAGATCATGCTGGTGAAAATAATAAACTGGAATATTTTGAACTTTTGCCATTTAGTACTATTAGTGGACGAGGGTTGTAAAGCGTATTGATGAAATCCTTTCGTTTTAGATGACGTGTTCCGCATATGGGTAAATGGGGAAGTGCCAAACTTTTCTTGAAGCTTGACATGCAGCTTAAAAAATTGTAAAAGATTTTCACTGAAAAGCATGACTTGATTCAAATTCCACTTATTTCGGAAATAGATGATATTACGACAAGAGTTTCAAAAAGCAAGGGTGTATCTCTCCTAGAGAATAACCAACAAATAAAAATTTAGCATCAAAGAAATAACAAAAATGCGATTATATAGCTATTTGGCTGACCGCAAGAATCAACGATAAAGTGTTTGTGGATAATTATAATTAGTAGTAAGGTATTGAATAATGACCAAAATCATCAAAGCAGTATCAAGTATGTACATATATATACACACGCATACGACAATTTATTAAGTTGTTCGCGTTAAAACGGCATCAGCCATACCGTAATTCATTATTAACGCGTCCCACCGTATAGGATCAATGTGGTAAAACGTGAAAAGGGAGATTTAGCTCGTACGTGGACTCCACATTGTGGAGCAGTGAATGGATGTGGTATTGTCTGCGTACGGTGGCGGCACCGTTACCGCGAAAATGCAAGGGATTTTTCGTTTTGATAGTTGCTTAATCAAATTATTCTCTGCTGCTTTAAAAATCCATGTGGCGAGTTCCTCTAGAAGAGGGACATGAAGGAACCTCTGGTTTGAAAGCCCGAACTTCTTTTTAGTCAAATATGTACTAAATGAATCAACGCTCAATTCGTCTAAATCTGGGTGGTGCCCATACTCCAAACCATTTCCATGGTACACTTACATTTGTCATCGGGGTCTGGAAGGTGTACTGTACACTAATAATGCTAGTTCTCTGTTCTAGTATACGTGGTCATTACAAGTATTTCGGGACCAAATTTGATCAAAATGTTAAAAATTATATTCTTTGTTAGTCTTCAAAATATAGGATTTAACCATTAAAAAACTATATTTTGTCTACATATCTACATATTTACTCGCATTGAGCGGACTCTACTCACTTCAGGACTGGAAAACTCAGACATATCGCCTATGCATATATAAATGCAACTTCAAGGGTTTTCTACCGCTACCCCTACATTGTACTAGAATATAGTACCGGTACCGCAAATTTTTTGGATTGCTACCGCAACCGCTATATTAGAGGAGGATTCACAATCTATGATATGAAGACTAAAAGAAACCTGAAAAGGGATGCGATGTGGTGGTGCCTCGTCGCTGAAAAAAATTATTGCCAATAACAGAATCTAGATTGGATTTTAAATTCGATGAATGCGAACATTACAAAATTTATTTGTAGCTTGTGACAAAAATAAGGCAGTGCGACATGGATGATGTAGGGAATTACGATCGCATCGCCTAAAAATTGCGAGACGGGGTAAATGGTGTTATGTACTCGTATTTTTGTAGCATGTCCCTGCTCATTCACACCGTACCATTCGCACATTCACTTATTAATAATTTTACAATATGTACATCTGTAATCTGTATATGCATATCCTTGCTCGTGAAAGCTGATACTTTAGAGACGTTTAAGAGAAAATGCTATTATATAACTCACAATTTTCGGGCGCTACGTAAATTTCAAGCGTTAAAAATCATAATGCGGACTCCATGAGTTAAATATTTACTGACTATCACCTGCACAAAATATCTCCTTCGCACATAGTGCGAAGTGTGAAATGCGATACTTACGTATTTGAAGTGCTATTCAAGATGTCTTTAAAAGAATCTATTTTGGTTTATATCCCGCTTATAGTACGTAAACTTATTTTTGGATAAGAAAGCAAAAACAAAGCAAGCATACAAAATTACTCTTACATACATTTTACTTCCATATCCACATATTACATTTATATACCGTGCAAAACTAAAATAGAATTGGAAGTGCAAATGTCCATGTTTTATTCACAATTAACAAAGTCACCGTCAGATATGTAGTGCCAAAGTGCCAAGGGTTGAAGCGATTCCACATTTTAGCGGATAAACATTTTTTTCAATATTTTCATGACGCGGGACATGACCCTGATTTTTAAATAGTAAAACTGCCACAATAGCACTTTCACGGTTTCTCCATACCAACCACTCTCGAATATATATTCGAACATACTTGCACCTAACAAATTGCAGTATAAATGGTGTCTTACATCATTATGAATACCATTACTTGTTATATCTCGAAGAACGTGCAAGTTACGTATATCAAATTTGCCAAATTACAAACACTAAATTGGTACAATTTTAGAATACAATCCAACGATGTTGCTGTATTGTGTTATTAGCAAGTCGGCCAACAGGGATGCATGTAAATGGAAAAAGATATGCAACGGTATGGCAGTTGAAAAATAATTATTAATCTCTATTGCTATTGTACCTATGGGTCACGATTTTTAACTGAAGAGTAGTTAGTAGTTTCTAAAGATCGAATTACCAGTCATAGTAAAGTAATTACAAAATGCTATAAATACTCATGTTGTTTTTTTGCAGTTGCTAAAACTTAATTTTGTTTCTTGACCGCCGACATATTTATCAGAACAACGATTATGGTTACGATTAAGAAAATGTCCGAGATAATTGAGTTATAATTGAATTACCGCCTGCTTGTAGCACTTACCTCTATACATGTTCGTAATGGAGAGTCTTGTCTGCTGGAAATGATCTGAAAGATATAGGTTGATGTTGATAATTGATACCAGGGGCAAGGGCACTTACACAACTTCATTAAATTGCCGCCTGCAATTTTTTATGAAAGGAGCATACACTACGACCATTAATATCTAACTAACTAATAACTTATCTCTAAGCATATAAGTTCTTTTACATACCCGGATTAATATGGAACTAGCAATTTGGCATTGGCAAACATACTTTTTTAATGAAATAACCCGTAATGAAACTAAATGATCAACGTTCAATTAAATGAATGAAGAAAAATAATTCTTTTTACATTGGTCATCCCGATCTTAATTCGGCAGTATGTCAATATGTACTTAACCCTTCAAACTCCTATTAGGTCCTACCAAATTGTGTTTTATTTCTCACTTGTCAGCTTTATTGGAACCGTTGAACCTTAGCTATACAGTTGCTCTAAAATATTTGCATTTTTAAGTTTTG
>JAHZNE010002397.1:0-28513 GCA_027744055.1 Callyntrura sp. NNG-2020
TGAATTGTATTTATTTGTTTTTTTTTTCATGTTCGCCTTTCCCCAAACTATTTTGGTCTCCGTTTTTTTGCGCACTCCACACAAATTATCAAGTTTTGTAGTTGCACACATACACTCACACTCATTTCCATTATGTTCTCCCGCGTAGTAGATTGAAAGAGAGAGAATAATGGCGAGAGGGAGACTACTTTCTTCAGCGGAACGGGAGACAGAGGGAGACGGAGTGAGAGCGTGTGTGTGAGAAAACTACGATTGTAACTGCCGCACACATTGAAAAATCACTCTTGCTAATAGCATCGGCAATCTACCAGCAACTTTGTCATCTTGACAAGAAAGTAAAACTTGAGGAAGATTTACAACGAGGACAGAGAGAAGGGAAACTAGGAAAACTGGGAAACATTCGCTTTCTATTTGTCTCCCGTTTCTCCTACAAAACTAAATAGTATAACTATTTACTGCACTGCCACTATTGTACTCTATTTGCAAACCATGTCACTACCAAGTCGCATACTGTTTGTAGTAGACGTAGACGCAAACAACATAACATTCGGTGAATATTAGTTTTTACATGGAAGAGTGTAAGACTGGATGGGTATTTACATCTCACACACACAATGTGCCACTCTTCCTCTCTCTTTTTCTCGGCGTTGAACTCAACGTCTCCTGCTCGATGCTCGATCTACTGGTCGTAAATTCGTTTCACACTCACGCTCGTATTAATTTCCGAATTTGCTAAGCGTATAGGTGCAGTGCGTTAAAATGCTCAAGCTCGATGTAGTATGAAAGCTGTGTGAAACAATATATAAAATCAGAAACAAAAAAAAAACAGCAGCACTTTTTGGCCAGGAAGGAAAACGAATGAAGAGGAAAAGGTAACGTAGGAAAATTGGTAAATTGGAAAGCTTTTTGCCTTTTTTGGCATGAATTTCCTTCCGCGTGTACGTATAGCTTACAGGGCATGGGAAAATAAGAGTTAAATAGACGTGTATCACAACACGACATTTAGCCAGGGCTCTCCCATAATAAGAGCTCTACAAACCCCTCTGTCTCTCCCTGTCTGCTTCTCTCAACTTAAACTTATTTTGTTTCGACTTCATTTCGAGCATTTCAACTGCCGTTTCCCTCTCTCACGCTCTCTCTTTTACTTTTTCCATTATTACTGACTACTCACTCAGAGAAAAAAAGTGAGGTCGGCCATTATGTACAGGAGTGGAATAAATAGATTAGTATATCACTTTCATAATAGGAACCGTCGAGAAAATATAGTAATAATAAAGATATTCTCAGTACCGCGCTGTAATAATAAGCAGCCTTATCTTCAAACGAGATCGTTTCAGGTCACTATTTTATTTCACGTTCCGTGCCAGCAAGAAAAAAATTCCCTGCTCGCTCCCTCTCTGCTTTCAGTATAATAATAAACGATATATAACCACTTGCACAAAAGTCTTTATGCATGCTGGCGGTAACCTCGTGCCTCGTTGTTTTGTAACATGAACAATGAGGAGCACCCAGAACAATATGTACAATAGAATGGTGGACAAACACACATAGACACAGTCACACACCACAGCTAACTTTTTGTAATGCCTCTGCCACTCGCCCCAACTTTCACCTCTTTTACGCTTCCAGCTCTCTTATGGCTAAATAAATGCATTGCTATTAGTGATACGCTCGCGATGATGACCATAGTAGTATGATATTGCCGCTATTTTAGGAGCTACTGTTTCCTTTCTTCCAGCTACTCCTCCCCCTCATCTCCAATTCTTTTTTGAAAGAAAAAAAATAGTTAGCACTACGTACAAAAAATTGTACTCTCCAGCACCATTTCCCCTTCTGCTTAACATAACACAGTAACGCAGCAGTAACAGAAATAGATTCTCTGTTTCTCTCTTTGGAACAGATGAAAAGAAGTGTTTTAAAGTGAAAGCGAAAGAAGTGGAAAAAGAAGACTTGTTCACTTCTTTTTTTGCTTCTGGCTCATGATGTAATTTCACTAAGCATTTAATTAATTTATACAATGCTGGGAGTCTGCCAAACGGCATTCTTTTTTGCATGGAATTCCGTAAAGTTGATATTACTAATAGCTCGCTTACANAATTTCACTAAGCATTTAATTAATTTATACAATGCTGGGAGTCTGCCAAACGGCATTCTTTTTTGCATGGAATTCCGTAAAGTTGATATTACTAATAGCTCGCTTACAACGACGACGTTGCGATATACCCTATCAGCATTGAATGGTGTGTGTGTGTGTGCTTGTCGTCTGGAAAAAGATTCCAAATTCACGGTTGTCTTTTTCTTTCGTTTTCTTATTGCGCCGTGTGAGCTGCTTCCCCTGTCAGCGTGTTTATGTATTTGTTATACATATTTTGCTTCTTCGGCAGATAAAACGATGATGTATAAGCACATTTTAGAAATGTGTTTATAAAATATTCAAACACATTTTGTACACAAAGTAGTAGCGGGGACACCCGCTCAACAAAAGGAAACTGTCGCAGTAACGCTGAAGTAGATTGCCGTAAAAGTAATTTTAGAAGCATCTATTTATGCAAAATCGTGCATAAAACCATTGAGTGAGCTGCTCTAGTGGAAATATTCGTTATTTTATAGACGACAACAGTTATTTGGATGCTGTAAGTGCTTATTCATTCCTGAAAATGAAATGGCTTGCCTGCAGCCACTACTTAAGCAGCAGCAGTGCAGTGGCAAGAAGAGTGTAGCGCTTACTCGTGTACAAAAATGATGTTACGCAAGAGTGAAAATAGAAACTTCATACTTCTTTCGGTAAGTACGTGTATGTAATAACTTGCTTGTTATTATCACTTCTTCCATACTGCCCACGCTAGTCTTTCACGACGAGAAAGTTGCTTTCTGACAGTTGGAAGTAGAAGTGGGAAATTCTACCGCCCACTGGATAGACTCGCCAACTCAGGAGTAAATAGCAGGAG
Source organism: Callyntrura sp. NNG-2020 (assembly GCA_027744055.1). Lineage (NCBI taxonomy): Eukaryota > Metazoa > Arthropoda > Collembola > Entomobryomorpha > Paronellidae > Callyntrura > Callyntrura sp. NNG-2020. Next base: position 2,949 of record JAHZNE010002397.1, read on the forward strand.
TGGCCGCTGCTTGCTAGTTAAAGAAAAGAAGGAGAATACGGAAGACAAAAAGAGAGAAAAAGAACAGACATCAAGACAGAAGAATTTCTCTCTCTTCTCTCCTCTCCTAAAACCCGTGCCATTAGCATAGTCCAAGTTGTGGAAGATTTATTGTGGAAGATGTAGAAATCCATTGAGACATGAGAGGACATGTTAGTCGTGGTCCTGTGTATCACTTTTAAGCATCTTGCAGAATGCTGCTGTACGAAATAGCTGTTTCAGCTACTCCAAGTGTCTGAAATTTGAGGTGTGTAACAACACGTAACTCTGTTGTCCTTTTTCGGTTCAACCACTGTCTCCTACATAAACATAAAGCTCAGCGCGAGATAAAAACGGCCTCTCTAGTTATTTCTCTATTTTGGTTCGTTTCTCCCCTTGACGTATTTCTGTTGTATGCCGCGTGTATTATATATTTTATACAAAAAGTCGCCCGCTGCTCCACTTGGAAAAAAAAGTTTTTACACTTTGCCTTGTTGTCATTCATTTGCTTTCGAATGTCAGTAGACAGACGTATGCACGCCTATTATTTGCTGACACATTGTGTTCGTTCGGTATAGCATTGTAAACAAAATAATACATCGCCATGTCAATGGATTTGAATTTAGTATTGTTGCTGTAGCAGCAGAGCAGAGACTAAGCACTCAACAAAACGGCGGCAGTGTGATGGGATCTGCCTTTTGTGTGCGTATTAGCATTTCCGTGCTGATTGCATTCTTCTTATACGTAAAATTACGTAACTTGGTAAACGGGATACCTTCGTTCTTCCCACTTGTTCTCTTCCTTCCTTGTTTCCTCCGTACACTTATAACAACACCAGCTCTTCCATACTCGTCACACACAGCTTAGACTTGAATAGAGTAGACGGCGCATTCTTTTCATGTCTATCCTCCTCGGATTCCCTTGACATGATGCTGGTCCTATGGTTTTAGCCTTCTAAAATATTACACTGGCTGTGATCGTGATGCATGATATATATTAAAGAAGAAGGAATGACTCACTCGGCGGTGAATGATGTTTGGCGGTGGGGTGATCTATATACGCATCATATACTTATACGCTTCTTATACTACCATCTTTTCCTATTATTTCCTGCGTACGGAAAAAAGTGTCGAAGAAGAAAAAATAAAAGCGAGGAAAAAATGAGAAGAAAAAAAGTGAGTTTTTTCTTGGTAAGCAGGCTGCTGTCTGGGTGGCAAAAAAGAAATGAGAACAAGAGAATGACACTGTGCATTGTAAAGAAAGGCGCCGAGGGGCTTTAATGAGGAAGCGTTTTATGCATATTAGACACTTTCTCTCTACTTTTTTTTCTTTTCCTATCTCTCTTTCGTTTACTTTTTCATTCCTGTCGTTTGCTCTCCTGTCCTCACTCCTTTCCTGATTCACCAACACACACACACACACATCTAGGGACACACAGAGCCTTACACACAATTTCTGTTGCCGGCACACACTCAAAACAGGATTACATTCTCATTCTCATTGCGAGAAGGATGCATTCTCATCTCGTTTCATTCCATATTTAAGACCGTACTATTCATTCATTCACTCATCGTCATCATCACACTGAGAAAGTCAGGTCTTTTCTCGTTAAACACGAACGCGTTTATAGTTAGGGATATGTATGCCCTGTGGTGTACTTGAGGTATAGACATTACTGCCTTGAAAACACTTTTCCTCCGCAACACAACCTTCTCGCTCTCTCATTTTCTTTAAATGACATTCTTTTTTGTAAAACGTGTCATTTGAGAAGACGGAGGTAAAAACTCCGAAGAACTAGAGACGATGTAAAAGGAGTGGGAGAGCAGAAGAAAGAACAAAATGAGAAAAAGGAGAAGTTCTATAACAATGGTAATAAGCATTGAAGACGACGACGTTTGTAAAATGTGATAAAGGAGTAGGGTTTAACCCAGTAATAATCACAAAAATTAAGCTAATGAGTCATGCACTGAAGTTAACGATGTGGAAACTATGTCTCAGTTACCGAGTTTTGACGATGCGAAAATGGGTATACGCGGACGTGTATGTACGTATATATCCATTCACCGTTTAACTTAAGTATATGTATGCATTCAAAAGTGAATTCCAATGTGAATGGCGATCGCGTGAATCTCATAGACAACAGAACACAGGCTACAGCGACAGTGAGAAACAGATGACGTTCAAACCATTTAAATGGACCTACCTAAAAGCAGGACGTATTCCCCCTTCATTTTTGATAGTATATTATACTCAAACAACGGAAAGAAACACAAGGGAGGGTGGCAACGCTGGGAAAGAGAAAGTTTGAATTGCAATAATAGCATTATTGGTAACCATTCACGCTTACTTTAAAAATATGCTCGTGTATTGGTTTGTGGTGGCGTAGCGGCCGGATGACGACGCCTACAACGGTTCGATGGTGGCAATGCGATAAAATTCTTACCATTGTAACAATGATTTATACTAGTAATAATCGAAATCCTTTTGCAAATTTTATTAGATTTGAAAACGACTAAGGTTATCGGGAAAATATAGGAGGAAAAGGAAACTAGAATAAAAAATATATAGATAAATGTACGACTATATGGTTTGTCCACAGCCTATGCTGTAAAGTTTACTTATAATGACACCAGAAAAAAATTCATTGCCAATATGACACAATATCAGTGTTTTCGTAAAACTGTACCGACTTTAGGTTAACAAAAGTGCAAGTTTGGTTGTCTGTTCTAGTAATTTATAAATGGAGCTCGAATACAGGAAAATACCATGATAGGCTCCAAATTTGGGAAAAGAAACAAGGGTGAAAGTAATGATTACACTGTTATGAGCTGCCTTTTTAATGGAGCACTACTCCATCATTTCATTTAGCTTTTTTGCCATATCATGTACTAATGTGCCAGTTCACTGATGGGTATGGCTATACGAAGAGAGGGAGTTGATCATGGGAGCATTAGTATTTTATATTAAGGGAACCAATGCGGTGAAAGCTCATTACAGGCAATTTGTCGTTGAAATATTGTTGAATTTTCTGCTTGTATGTGCCCGTGCTACTGCAAGGTAATAAAAATTTTATGAGCCACACGGAAGCCCCATTGTGTGAATTGGCAGAAGTTACGTAACTACCCTACGTTTAATATACCCTACCAATCGAATGTTTCTCAATCTGCCATTGTGAGATTCTCACTTTCGCTACTTTTCTACATTGACTCAACACGAGATGTTCTTCCTTTCTGAATGGGAGCTGAATAGAAAAAATGTTCATAGTTTATGTGTACGTCAGAGTAAACTAAACGGAATTACTTTCGTCGACCAGATAGAGCATGTACACACACAAAAGAGTGAGAAGTTGTGCTTTCACTTCCTTTCTCTGTGTTTTATTACAGTGGCTGAAGGAAGGGTACAGGGGAAACTGCCAGTGTTAGTGTTTGTCCACGGAGACGACTATGGATACGGCGGAGGCCACCCTTACGATCCCTCTATGCTTGTCAGTCAGGGGAATATTATCGTTGTCACCATGAATTATCGACTTGGAATTTTAGGTAAGTCTTCTTTTTATCGCCAATCTTGTGCTGAAGAAAAGAGGAAACGTGCGTGGTTAATCGAGCAAGCAAATGTGTTTATGCCATATGAACATTTCACTAGTACTGTTTCATGCTTTCCTTTACCTTTCTCCACAAACACACACACGCATACCTACATGCCCATTATGATCTCCTGCTGTGGGGTCTGGGGTGAAAATAAACAACAAACTTTCCTGTATTCAATGGTTAGAATGATGACACATGACTACACACAGCAAATATTATGCATGCATATATGTGTTTGTTGGATGTGCCAACAGTCCCGAGTGTAAACAATAAAACGTAAATTTGAATGTAGGTGATAAAAGTAATGATGTACGACATTCAAAAACTTCTTGGCATTTGCATGGGCTTTCCAACTATTGTTAGGTTTGCTGCAGGCTACTGTAATACGCTACTGTTTAAAATTCCACTCAGTTACTGTCTCTAATGTTGCAGGTTTCCTAAATGCTGATGCAGATGGACACTTCAAATTGCCTTTCAACTTTGCTCTGCTCGACCAAATTGCCGCCCTTCAGTGGATTCAGGTAAGGGAATTATGAATGTGCGGTTAGTGCAGTGCAATGTAATTATGCACATGATGAAAGTTACAACTGAGACAATACCATAAATCAAGGGGTCTCATGATCATTAAAGTCTTTCCTTGGAAAGGACTCAGAGACCGTAACAATATGAATAAAGGGCTTGTCTTCTTTATTAAATTGTAAGTTAATTAATTACATGTAGCCAAACTTACCAAGTTATAGAGGAATATCTCGATGCTACCACGTATGTATGTTTTGGTGGCTGTTCTGTGATTTCCTATGACAAAATAAACTCTCTCATAACAAAAACAACATGTCCTGAAAATATGAAATGGAGAAAAGTGGAATTGAGAGAAAGTGTGTAAGTATTTTGAGAGTCACTGTGAATTTTCCTTACAGGAAAATGTGGAGCTGTTTGGAGGAGATAGAAGTCGTGTTACGCTCATGGGACACGGGAAAGGAGCCGTCTGTGTGAATTTTCTTATGGTATCCAATGCAGTTCCAACGGGTAAGGAATAAGAAAATAGAGAAAATAGTTAATAAATTTAATTATGTGCCTTCACTTCATTGATGCCTACACGAGTTGGTAACATTTTTATACGTTTCGTCCCTTTACTTGCAGCGCGTGACATTAAAAGTTCCACCAAATTGACGGGTTTTAACAACTTGTAGCAAAATCGCATTACGTCATATTGTTTGTCGAGAGTTTGTTTAGCAAAAGTAAATTATTCGATGAGATGAGAGGCTGTAATAAACCGACTGAAATGAATTACAGCTGTAAGAGATTATTCCCACATTTTCCATCCCGACTCACATTGCTGATGTAATAAACTTTTCCAGAAACGATAGTTGTAAGAGTATTATTAGTTTTCAGGAAACATGCCAAGCTGTCATTTTTAATACAGTGACAAAGATGGTGGTAGTTTGATAAACACAGCACGGAAGGAATGTGATCTTATCGTAATATGGAAACAGGACTGACAGAAAGAACCATGATACTTCAAAGTACTACAATATACATAAAGTTGATGCCTTCATACTCTGTGATATTTAAAAGTAGTCAGTGGGGTATTACGTACAGAAAATAAGGTTATTTAAAGTTAGCTTGTGTTGTACATGTTTTGTTGTAAAATGTTTCCAGAGTTTGAGTCGTTGTGATGTAGCAGAAAGAAGGGGGGATAAACTTTGCAGATATTGAAAATATATGAAATTACAAAAGTATTGGAGCGAAGGTCTGACTTTTTGTACCTGCAAGTATCAATGCACTTTGATAGTCATAGCAAATCTCTCCGTAAAGATAAATAGTTAAATACCTATATGAAAAGTATGAAAACAGCCGTCCTGAAACTATAAAAAAGTGGAAGAAGAAAACTACCCTACTGAATGTCCCTCATCACATTGTTTTCTAAATTGTATTACTTCCATTTTCTGAAATCTAGATGAAAGTTAAACTTCCGTCGTGTTTTTCGCCGGTAATTGCGTTGTATACGTGAGAAAAGGCAAAAACTTTCTTTTTTAAAATAGTGTTTGGGTTATTTGCTGATGCAGCACAAAGGAAAATATAAAAAACATGCATCATATGTATTTATATCAGTTAGCGCCACTCCCCTAGTATGTTTGGAGGTATGGCCAAATGCAGGTGCATCTTGTGTGTCTCTATAAAAAAAGACACACGAATCCCTCGTCGAAATAGGTATGCCCTAAACTTTGTTTTCAAGATATATGTATACTGTCACGGTAAACCCGACATTAAACAAGATAAAGTGGTTACTTCAAAATGTGGAACAATATTTTTTATGTCCGCTTTTTATAACATTTATATGTAGTTTAAAGACAAACGTTAAGAACTTGATCCGAATAAAAACTGTAAAAATAACGTATAAAATGAAGTTACGAGTAACCTACATCCAACCCACCCTACATAAGCAACATAAGCAACCATACTGTTGGTATCATACAATGGGTCTATTAATGAAAACAAGGAGTTGCGATAAACATAATACTTATTTAATTTGCTTCTTTTACATGTCTTTCTTTAAATTTTCAATGAAACTCAAAGAGTAAGTAAACAAAAGATAATTTCTGTTCGGATTGTTAGCTCCATACTGACATACATGGAATCATACATGGCCGGGCCGAAGCATCCTTTACTGTGCATGTCACACTAGCCTAGATTGGCAGAGTGGCACTGATTCTAACTTTATACATATATGGTATTAGTTTTTACCAAAAGTACGCGAAAATTATACAGGCAGATGCCTACATGCTTTCACTTTGCCATTTCACGTCTTTGTTCTGTGACACACATACCAACATGTAGCTATTGCATTATTGTTCTTGTATATTCGTTTGTTTTCAGCAAAGGTAAAACGATTGCATAGCAGAACAGGTACTAGATACAACAGGAAGGCACGTCTTGAATGACTACTTGAATCTTGTTCCTGTTTGTTTGTTTGTTTTCGACAAGGCCGCCAAAATGCCAGTTTTAACTTTTAAATGGATGCAAAATGTTAAAAACATGACTTCCGAGAACAAATGTACTTACTCCACGTTAACAATGTATGAAGGAGTTTCATTCACATAATTATGAAGGAATGAGTACATTTTGAATTCCTTACACTGCAAAAATTATACCGTGAAGACTCGTCCAAAAAAGTTTGCTGTTTCTGTTTTACTCTTCTCCGGTCTTTGTATCTCCTGCAGACACAGTGAATCATGACACATGGTTTCGATATGGCGGGGATTGTATCTTGTATCTGCATACTTTGGTGGGATATTTTACCCGTTTTTGTGTAATATCTAACCCACTTTTGCAATTCCATCCACGGGATACTAGTATTTTTCACAAACCTCCTCCCACCCGTCTCGACTGATGTGTGTTGGCCAGCAAACCAAATGCCTTTATATATTCATTTTGTACTTGCATGTCTTCCTACGGGTCTGTTATATCTACTTTAGGGTTTTATCTATGAGACCACAAGAATGCCCGTTATGTTTATTTTACCATAAGGATTCACAATACTATGTAGCAATGCCATATACTTTTTATTCTTTTCCCCCTTTGCATTAGTTATATAGAAAGTAATGTGTTCAGTGGTGCTGCTGGTTGGTGCGTCGCATCACATACACAAGACCCATCTCAAACAGAATAAAATTCATTTGGGACTATTTTGCCAAAAATGGGTTCCTGGTATGTCTACAATGTAGCAGCAGCGCGTTGACTTGGTCCAAGTGAAAAAAATGTTCTGTGCAACTGGATATTTAGAGTATATATACGCGTTTATATGCTGTTTCGAATGGATTCATAATGATTTTGTTTGGGGTACAAATGTACACACCCTGCCTGCTATGATCGCCTCTCTCACACTCTCCAGCAAGTTACCCGACTGACTGATCTACTTTCTTTCAGAGCGCTTGCTGGCGTGCTTTTATTTCAGAACAATTGTTGTTGTATTTATATCTACCATGTTGGTTAATGAGTGGCGACCTTTTTCATGTCACGAATGAACATGCATAAACATGTATCATCAACTTCACAAAAAAATAAAAAATATAGTATGCATCTGTGCTACTGGTTGGTAGTCAGGAGTAGAAGTAGGGGTAGTCGCAGCAGTTGTAGTAAATGAAAACCAACAAAAGTCAAAAGTCCCTTTTTGTCTCTGTCTTCTGTTTTGCTTTTGTATGCGGATGAGGTAGTGGTAGTAGTGTGCTGCCGAGAAAACTGAGCCAAAACAAACCCGGGAATCGAGACACCATACACCAGAACGAAGAGAAGCCAAATGATAAGAATTTAGAAAGCAAAATAACGCTTCTTTTGCCTTCCCTATTATATTTTTAACTCTTGTTCATCGTGTTATAAAAGGCGAATATTTGCAAGAATGGGGAGTGAGTGATATAAACCGAGACTTCTCTCCCTCCAGCGGCATCATTATGACATAGACGCTTTCACTATTATTGCTAACTGTGTAATTCAGTACTTAATTTTTTGCCTTATGGGTTTGACAGGCCTTTTTCGTCTTCACGCACACACACAAACACAGCCCCCTTCCATCCACATAGAACCATATCATATTGTTATGCTATGCTGTTGACAGACTCTCAGCATGGCAGCAGCTACAAAACGGGAAACACATTTGACTTTTACTCTTTGTTGGAATCTCTTTAATCCTAGACCGTACCCTGCTACCACAGACTAGAATACAGACAAGAGACAGGGACAACTACGTGTGTTTCCCTGAATAACTAATTCTCTACTTCAAATGGTACGCCACCACCACGTATGTATACCACTGTGGCGTATATTGCATCTACGTAAAACATTGAGCATTCCAGAATATGCACAAATAATAATTATTATTATAATATTATGTTTCCGGTTGTAGAGATGATGACGCTGCTGTTCACTGATGGGTCTGATACAGTTTTTGACAGTTGTAAATAAAAGTAAACAGAACTTTTGTCAAAATACCTTCATTTTCATAGTTTTCCCGTGTACAAAGTTTACAAGGTGAAGTTATCTCCTGTTCCAGGTATGGGACCCCTTTGCTCGTCTACAGGCATGTATAGGAATTTCTGTCGTACAGCATAAAGGACGTGCGTTCAAAGAATCATGACATTCTTGCTAGAAAGTTTGTTACATTTGTGGTAATTATTGCTAATATTAATATGAAAGTTCCTTACTTATTTGCGAGCACATTCCCGCTTCCCAAATCAAGGCATGTCATCAGATTATGCTAATGACAGAAATTTTTATACGTAGAAGAAATCATGTCTTGAACAGATTTTTTACACGTATAGAACGCTCTTATAACAGGTCGAGTCATACTTGTACTTGTACCGGTTTAAAGTGTTTGAGAATTCTCCGATCAACATTTTTACAACACAGGTTTTGAATTAGCATATGAAAAACTTTCAACATATTTGCAATTTATGTTTACGATTATCCATAACCAATTTAAACTAATTGAGTCATTGCTATTCACTTTTATATACGATTATTTCGTAACCCAAAAAATCGTATAAAGAGAAAGTTTCGACATTTTATATCTTGCATTATGACTTCAAAAGCTTTCCTGGTTAAATTATTTACAAAACAGCCTCGCTTCGTTTACAAAGGCTTGCATCATCGATTTTATGGCCCACGTCATGAGAATCACGACCTCATTGTGCCAAGTTGAATTAACTGTCTGTCTGCCTTTTGTTCTCATACAATATAATTTTCTCTAAATTCAAATTATGAAGCCAAAACTGTCTGCTGAATTGAATTGTGACATATTTCTATAGGCAATATTTCAATCATGTTCTTTATCCTATATTTCCATTGACAAAAAGTGATGTTGATTACATATAGCCTAGACATTTCATTCAACTTTATTTATTTGCCTTCCCCTGCAATCTCCCTTACTTACCAATAATTTTACAGTCTCAAACTGGCATCAAAAGGAAAAACTTTCTGCCTCCGTCCAAAAGGTATTTCAATTTGCTCTTTGTGCTCTTTTTATTTTATTTAAGAAAACGTGAATTTTGCCCACTGTCTAGAGAATATGGGTATATCTATTTTCTATAATGCACTTCGTGGAAAACTGTGCCTTCTCTGTCGTTTCGCCATCGTCTCCTAGCCTCTAGTCTGTTCGAGGCGTTGCTTCTAAAAGTGAGACAATATAATGGTGCCATTGGTAGCGAATTCTAGTTGACGGTGGTGTGGGGGGCGATACTCCTTTATATAGTAGTGCCGGAGTGCCGCCAGACAAAACAAGTTTACAGAGGAGCACACACATTGCACAAAGCCACTACCAGAAAGTCAAATAATATCGCTCACGTACATCGCACAAGTCCAACATGTTCCCATGTTGGCTCTTTTTTCTCCCTCCTCTCGTTTTTATTCTTTTTCACTCTTGATTTTCCTCCTTCCCTCTAGTAAAGTAGACATACATACTCACATACATAGGTACGTGTACAGTGTACACTGTACACTTACTGACCTCGATGAAGAAGCCTTTTATTGAACATTGTGCAAAATCAGCATCATCATTTCTCTTAAAGCATTCTTCCTCTCTCGCACAGGCTATTTTCCTTTTCTCTCATGCAACTATCTAAAAAATGTGGAGGTATGTATAGTTTGGAGTTTGGAGAACGTAAGTTTGTCGTTTTTGTCTCCTTATTTCTCATCTTCTACATACACAAATGTACGATACCTTCAGCTTCCTCATAACAGAGCATTACATTGGTCCTCTACAGCAGAACAGAGGACCTTCGTGAATACTTTTTTTATCTATTTCTTCGCGTACAACAATGACATTCGCAAAAATACATTTTTGAGTGTATATAATACAAATTATATTGTACATTATTACACTTTAGTGTGACAGTAGCTTTCTTTTCATGTAAGCTTTTCATGAGCTGCATTCCCTCGCCTCCGTTTTATTCTGTCTGCTTGGTTAATACTATCTCTCTGGTTAAGCTTTCTTGCGTATATGCACACATGACAGAGAAGATGCGCTAGCGCTAGTGCATGAACACGAGCTTTTGCTTTGAAAGATATGCTTCTGAGTTTTTATTCTTGTTGAAAAAGCATTTTCCCAGATATTATGTGTATTTCAAAGGAAGAGTTTTGCCAACAATTTGGGGCACAGAGAAAAGACTACCCATCACCACCAGCAGCAGCCCCATCACCAAAGCCAAAGACCTTAAAGTACAGCATCCATTGCTTTATTTTCTTTTAAGGAAAACGCATATTATTCCATCCTCGTCCTCTTCCTCCTCCAGAGTCCCTGCATATGTACGTCCATCCGTACATACGGCTGTCTACATGTCTGTACGTAGCTCGACGTGATGATAGCTATAAAATTCCCGCAGCAGGTTTTACACATGGAAAAAACTGCAAACAGGAGAGAAAGAGGAATGAAAGGACATGCAGAAGAGCGGCATAACAAGCAAGTAGAAATGGACGAAGAATGAAGTTGAAAAAACAAATTCTTCTTTTTTTAGATATTTTTTTTTCTTTCTTCTTTTATACATGTGACTCCTGACATACACAAAAAAGCCTTTCCCATCCAACCGTATAAAATAAATTCGACTTTATTAGCACATGGCTCACATTCAAAGCTATATTCCACTTCCTTAGTTTTTCTTACTTTTTCATCCCTGTTTTATGCCTGGGAAGAGTGAAAGGCAAAAGTGGCGATGGTGCTCTCCTTGTCGTCGTGGTGGTGGCAGCGAAGAGAGAAACCCGAAAGAGTAAAGTCAATTCTATCCTTGAAAAGAACGAGAAGAAGAGCACGATGAGGAGGCGAATAAAGGAAGGGAAATGAAATGAAGTTTCATGATCTGAACAAGACGAATAATAAAAAGATGGCAGACTGGGGAGTACCAAGTATTAAGAGTGCCGTGGTGAAACAGAAATGTACACATTTTGCCTGAAGACCGTAGTAAAAACGCATCGGAGCGGTAACAAGTCCCTGTATAATAATTTTTTGGAGCTTTCTTTTCCTCGTTACTTACCAGATTCTGTGCATTATAATAACATTATGTGCATGTGAATGATTATGACATCGAAGTAGAAGAAATGAAAATAATAAGAAGTGCACTAACAGTCATACGATCTCTATCCGCTGAGCTGTAGAATGACGTACTACCATGAAAGACGACGCAAAAAGGAAGGAATGTGTGTATTACACGGCGTAGGAACATCGTTTCCCAGCTAAGGACTCACACGTTTTCCCACATAAAAGTATCTATTTTACTATTATCCAAATCCAAAGGCATTCACTTTTTTCTCTTCATCTTAGTCACTCAGTCGTTCATTCATTCATACCAAAGAAACAGATGAGTTGTCAAACAGAACGGAATGAGAAAGCAGCGTCAAGATATTTGATCTTTTGTTAGGCAGGGGGTACAGGTACTAAATGTGGAAGAGGAAGGAAAGCTGGTAGTGTGCCCTTGTGTATCTAAGTTTCAACGAGCTGTCTTATCTTTTCCTCTCATTCTTCCTTGTGGTAGAAATAGGCATTCTGAAAAAACGTAAAGATAAAAACATACATAAGCGCATAATTTAGGTTGAGCGTTCCCCGTTCTTATGATATTGCTAAGATCTGTATATTCATTCTAAATGGCATGGAATATTACAAGAGACACCCAAAAAGAACCGTGAACAAGACGGATGAATAGAAAATGGAAAAGAAGAAAGGTCCGGCAGAGAGAGAAAGTGGGAGAGAAAGATTTTTCTTTCATTCCTGGCAGACCACAGGGAAACATTGCCTACATATTGACAATCAAGAGAAATAGTATCCAGTCAGTCCAATCTGTCATGCAGTTATACTCGACGACTCTACATTAGTATTTCCGCCAGAAAAATAAACGAGCAGTGGAAAAAGGCACAGGCAAGTACCGATGACAGTGGCGTTACATTTGGGCACACACAATATTTTTCATCAAAGAGAAAGGTAGAATAGCAGAAAGGAAAATAAAAAATAAAAGAAATTCTCTGTGTTGTACTACGTGTTTCTAAAGAGGATGTACACATACGTTCACACACTCTGCTTTTTTATATTTTGACCCACGCTTCTTTGGCCTTCTGCCTTGTCAACTTCTGGTGGGTTGACAGCTCTACCAAAGAATGAAAGCAAACACCGGAGGCGCAGAGATATTACCTATCTTTGAAAAATATAATATATATCCAAAGTGAAAAGAGACATCCCATTTTATTTTTTATAATACCTCCGTTTGTAATCGGTGACGTGATCAATCGATAATCTTTCATGGTACAACAACTGTTTTTAGCGTTATCGATGACAGAGCCGATAGAACGACAAGTGTTCAAACATGAGTAAATGCACTTTGTCAGAATATTCCAAGAAGAGATTTTCCTTTCTGCTTCTTTTATTTGAAATAAATTCATTTTCTAACTACAATAACTCTGTTTCTGTTCTGCTTTATCCTTTTCGCGCTGAGCCATAATATGGACCCTTCCTATTCAGCTTTTCTCTTTTCGAAAATTAATCTTTGTGTCTTGTGGTTCCTTTCTATGAAACGCATACGCACGCCAACAATGTATATTTGTAGATACATATGCAGATATCCACCTACACATGATGTATTCGTGTGAATGGGTAGAGAAGTATACCTAAATAGACAAAGAGAGAGAGAAAAACAAATCGGAACAAGCTAGTCAACAGAGATGCTTGTTTTTGTGTTGGTGAAGGATAACTGCAACATCCGCTTTCTATCAAACAAGCAGCGGTATTCCATTCAACTTAATACCCAGAGCAAGCGCGGCATTTTCCTTTTTACCGCCTCGTCCTAAACAGAAAATGGTGTACATAACAAACTTTATCCGTCAGTTTTTTGTAGCTATGAAATAGCTGTAAAACGAGCGTTCCATGTGTAAAATTGTGTGTACCATGCACGAATGTCAGGATAAGGGATATGTAGCTGCCTATTTCGCCATTTCTTGATTGATCATATCGAAGTAGTTTTGACCTGGTTCCCTTACGTCACGCACATGGAGAAAAAGACAATGGTATTTACGAGCTTAAGATCGACAAAGGAAGAGAGAAAGGGTGGTTGGTTGACGCATATAAAAACTGCAATATGGTCGCTTTCTACAAATTACAGAAACTTGGAAAATGAAGTCATTGAACCAAAGTAACCAATTTGCTTTTTTGTTACATGACTCTTCGACTTATCGTAACTTTTTTGGTACTATTCTCGTTTTCGTCTTTGTTACTAGAATATCTCCCTACTTTACTGTGTCTCCTCCGCCACCTCTCAACAATACCGTAAGACCTTTAAATGATGTCGAGTCAATCTCAGTTGTGCAAAGGACTCAATGTCTCCAAAAAGTAACAAACGTTGTATAAGGAATGAGCGGCCAGAGGCGAAAGCAAAGGGAAGTAGCTAAATCTTCTTGGGCAAATGTGCCCTTCTTGACGAGCTACATGTTGAGATTTATTCCAACGATAAATCAACCGACCAAAAACTGTATAGTACCGTAAACGTTTATTGGGCAGTACGCAGCTTTTATACACAAACGTAAAAGCCCCCATGCAAATAGTACTCAAGCTGTGTATATGCACAGTCCAAACTACAAACACTATTATTTCACTACTTCTACTTCTTATCGCGTATACACTTTGGAGGAATACAAATGTCTTATAAAAACATGGTATATCTAATCTGTGTTACCCAATCATGAATCATGGTCTGTATGTGTCTGCTGCCAGCTTACAGACTTAAACAGACTGGCATGTTCTCTGTGCCGTACAGTCATATTGAAAAAATAGTGAAAACAGTGAAAAAAGGAGAAAGTGGGGAAAATCTCCATGAACAATCTTATTGACTCACAGCTTCAAGTGCGAGATTTTCTCTGTCTCGCTTTCTTTTTTTTCTCTCTCCCTCCCATTTCCCTTTTGTCTGATTATACGTCCTTGGGATATGTTTCTCGTTTGAAAATCTTTGAGACGTGTGCTCTTACACGTCGTACACCTACACGCATTAGTATTTTGGAACAAAAGCTGTGTGCGGTGATGTGTTGTTAGTGTAAGCACTTGCCGTGTTTTATAACCTTTCCTTATTTATATAGTTTACTGCATCACAATTTTATTAACTTCATAAAAGAGGATGCTCTCAAACAACTCCTCCTGCTTCATCATCTTTGTTGAGATCAAGACAAAAAATAAATTTAATGTATCTGGGTTTATATCAATAGATATAAATAGACATTGTTAAGTATTTTCTGGGTGTGAAAATGCTTTTAAAAGTGAATGGGGGAAAGACGGGATGAAACAGGCTTTCACTTTTCTCACTTCACCCGCAGAATTATTTCTTGTACACCACCACTACACCAACATGTACGCCCCCTTCTCCTCCATCTTATTCTGCTCCCCTTATTTCCTCCAGTGCTTCCTTTCTACTTGTTTTTGTTCAAATGCCTGTTTGGTGTCACAGACATTTTTGCACCACGTCCGGTTGTAGAAGTAATATATAGTAGTCACGGGATGTGGTACGCTGAATTATTATGGTGTTTTTTCTTTCCTTTGATGACGATGATGATGAAAAAGATGATGTGACGCTTTGTAGTCCTCTTTTAATGTACGTATGACGTATAAATATAATCGAAGTTCGTTTCATACATCCTTTATCCACTTACACCACCGCTTGTAAAAGAAAAGCGCATTTGCTCAATTCCAGATTCAGGCGGGGAATGAAGAGCGCCTATTGATGATGATGGAATGGATAAGAATAGTAACAAAACACACTGTCGGAGGGCCATAGAAAGTGAGGAATTCTTTACATACTTTCTTTATCTTTTCCTTGGTCGACACTATCTACAACACTGCTTCATTTCCCGTAAGAGCACACAGGCACAAGGATAATAACCCAAGGACGATACAGTATTCCCCTCTTTCTCTCTCTCTCTCTCTTCTGTCTTCCAATCTATATCATTGACGTTACGGTGGTTGAATAAAATGGAAATAAATTCCGTTAGATCGGGCACTATCATTTGGCATTGTTTATGTCATACGTAGGCAAACATACATACATCGACAAATATACATTCTCTCAACAAAAACACAAACTCATGGATAATCACAGTGAATGTCTGCACTCAGCCTAAGAAAAACAGTCAGAAGCGAAAGTAATGCGTTCTGGCAGATTATAAGGATACTACAGGCCCAACTAACGAAACACTCCCGAATTTCAACGTGTTGCATACATTCATAGCATACATAGTCCAGCCCTTTATTTCAACTTACAGTCGGATAACTTATTTTTCTTTTCTCGCTAAAAAGTTATGTTCATTGACTTCTGATTACATTTTTCACAAACATGTGTTGTGCTCTTCATTGTGTTCTTTTTACTAAACAACCGAATATTTTACTTCCCTACCACCACCACCACGTACTCTTGCAACTTCAGCATCATTACGAAGTTGAGTGAGGATCATCGGTTCAGTGCTCCATATACGGCGAAATAGTAGTACCTATGTACTATTATTATTGCTTTGCTGTTGCTATATTGCTGGTTTTGAAATGAGCGGGCGCATTGTCTTTGGTTGCTCATACGCGAACTACTCTATGCCTATTGAATACTCATTGGTATTCTGTGGATTGCTTTATTTTCCCCAGCATTCTCTTGTTTCTGTCGATTAGAGATGCACTTCGAAGATTAGTTTCAACATAACGGAAAACAAAAGCGGGAAGAATTAACATTACCCATATATCATACTCATAAACATGTGCGTGCAAGAGTAAGACGTACTTATACATATTTTATTAAGGAGAGCAGCAGTGTGGGTGGTGGGGTACACACACATTCGTCAACTGCTACAGTTAGCAAGTCAGCCTGTACGAGAGATAGTTTCCTTTCCTGGATGTTTTTCAAAGAAATCACAACCGCTACACATGAATCGATTTTGTCTGCTAGAAAAGTGTCTATTTTGGGGCAGAAACAACTTTGCTTTTATAACTTTTGATGTCCATGGGTGGTTTATGTATTTAAGTATTATATAGTTCCAAATCAATCCTTTTATCTGTGGAGAGCACTATTTTCATTTTCTCCGATCTTCCTTCCGTTGAAGTGAAGATATGTAGGGAGAAAGCCTTCTGGAGATAATATTACAACTGGTGATAAGCTGGAAACAAAACCTGTTTATTTTGCGTTTTCTTGTAATGATCACTTTTGAAATAAAAGGGAAGGAGAAAAAAGAGGGGAAGTCTGTTTGAGGCTGTTTGTACATTTACTGTTACAGACTGTAAACGTGCAACATACGCTTATTTATTATGTGAGCCCTGTTAAAATAAAGTCGAAAAGTCATCAGAAGGAGTAAATGAGAAAATATGTGCCGATGCCACATAGTATGACTTTATTTATACGGAAAATGTTTATTTTCAGCGAGTTGTCTGGTTGGTGGTTGTTCGCATTTTGTGGAGTGGAAGCAATAATGTAAATGGGATCAGTGTTTTACGTGCAACAAGGAAGGGAAGAAAAGGGTGACTTTGTGACTTAAAGAAAATGTTTTCTCTTTCTCTGTGTGGCTAAAACGAATTTTCTGTGTGGGCAAGCTCCATGCAGCGTTTTTGATGAGAAACATAAAGAAAACCTGTATAGTTACGAATGGTAGTGGTAGAAAAGAATGCAGCTGAAAACAAACCAAAGAAATGATGATGACATACAGGTTTCCTTTCTATTTTCGTCTTCCTCTCTTTGGCTAATTCTTATGACATTTACGGACAAGAACAAAGGAGAAAACGAAAGGTGGCTGGATATGCCTCTCCGGTCGACTTTCTGCATGGCGGCATGGTGGCACTTTCTTTTTTTGAGTGAATATGCATACGCACGTCCCTTAAACGCACATAAAATATACATAGATAAAAGCTGAGCCGAAAGTGAATGAGGGTGGTAAAAGCAAAAAAGCTGAAAAAGGATGACGAGAAAACCAAATCAAACTTTTCATTTAGGAACTTGCTACTTGACTTTGTAATTTCTGAGGATTCTTGTCACGTTTCAACCGTTTCCGTATGAGAAGAGGAAGCGGACCAGACACAGAAGTAGGCTGCTTCATTGCTTCTAGAATGCAGCTAAGTATATATGGGACACTTACGTATAATGAAGATAGGAAAAGAGATACTTTGACTAAACCGGAGAGAGAGATGGCGGACAGCGAGAGAGAGAGAGAGAGAGAGAGAGATGATTCTCAACGTCGACGTAAAAGATAAAGTTAAGTCCTTTTTTCAGTTTTGAGAAAATGTTGCAGAAATGTATAATGTAAGTGCCTGCATGTAAGTGGTAGTAATACCACTCTCGCGAGTATATCAGACGTATCCCGCACTTCAGATTGGATAATATATTATAGTACCACTTTCAGAAGATAAACTTCTGATGTGTATTTTGTATAAGCTGACTCAAGTGGCAAGCACCATGAAAATCAGATGTATGATACCACCGCACTGAAGAAAGGTGTGTGTTGCGCGTCGTCGTTGTGCTCCAGCAGTAGCAGTCATCGTGATGGTGGTGTTAGTTATCATATGAATTCAAACTATATACCTGCATAATCATAATAGATCTTGGTCTGACTTTGAGGGGAAGAGCAATAGGAATATTGAATATACCTCAGAGTAGGATCAACAAGGAAGGAAAAATGGAGGAGTGGAGAGAAAATGAATGAAATGAATGTATGAATGAATTTAAAGATAAAAGTAAGAGATTCCAAAAGCGTCCCATTTCTAATGCCTTTACGTGTAAGTGTCTGCTTTCACAACAGACATACGCGGCGTACTTTCTTTGGAATAATGTACCTACATTGGTGTTTGTTATAAATGCTTTCTTCAATATGGACAGAGTCGCATGGTATGCACGTTAAAATAATAACTTATGCCCCTGTGGCAACTCTCTCCACTCGGCTTGTCACCGGCTCGAGTATTTTTCATACACGCTTCCACCTCCATTTTGCTGACTTGCCCCGTTTTCTATCGTGCACATTCAAAAGCGTTGGACCCCTGCCTGACTATCTCCAGCTGTCCTTTATGCATACCCTCATGTTTTCAGGCAACACACCTAAAAATGAGAACTGAGGAAACCGTACTGTTTTAGACTTGATGAGAGCAGATAAAAAGCCAAGCGAAAATAAGTTTTTAAAGGGCCCGAACTGAAGCTTCTATTTAAAAAAGCTGTCTAAAATTTTTCAAGCAGTTTCTTTATATTTTAAGAAAGGGCGAGAAAACAAAAAAGCCTTGGAATACCAGCGGAAATGAATAACTTACTTTTTAATATTTCAAAAGTGGTATGATTTTTTGTGCTGAAAAGATGGATCTATTTTTACATCAACACACTTTCCCGGGTCTCCGTTATTTAAAGAGAAAGTTGGTTTTATCGTGATCAGACCCATATTCATTCCGTGAGTACGGTTCTATTGTCGTCAGCAAGTAGCACACCAGCAGCTGTAGCACCGCCGTCACAGAAGAATCTTGAAAATCACATCGGAAAAACTGGGATCTTCATTTCACTTTAATCAGAGCCATAATGTTGCCACATTACCGATGGAATACAAATGTCATCACCATCATCATTTTCTATGCACACACAGTACAGCCGAGTGACTCGGTTTGCCACTGATGTAACCTCAAAAGGACTAGGCAAATTGTTAGGGAAAATAGTTGTGCTGTCGTAGCAGTTCTTGAGAAATTGAGTTCCCTTACTCCATCTTGAAAATAGTCACGTTTTAATGAACAACTCATTCGTTTGTCTATATACCTTCATCAGGAGGAGAGCAAGAGCTTGCTGCGCTGCTGGTGGCCACTTCCAGTCATCGTTTAACTATGTATTTCTAATTCAAAGAGATTCTCAAGTGATATTACCTCCTTCTTCAGTTTACCCAACTTGATACACTACATGCATGCATACTACCAGGCTAAAACTCAATGGATTGAAGTGCGAATGGCGGGTACATTCTGAAAGAAGGAAAACGATTTTCGGGATACTTTCTTCATCAACTACGGAATTTCTAAGAGCATTTGAGCGGAACATACAAAGGCATTAAGTGCAAGTATGTAGCATGTCGTATACATACCATTGCACACTTACAACAGTTATTTGCATTCTCTCCTTCTTTCAGCACCAGTTTTGTGAGTACTCCCACTCTCTAATTAGAATGTTTACTCGGCTATCACGTCCAGGATACAAGTAAATGCCCTTTTTTACTTATAACTAGCTAGACACATACACATACAAACGAAAGAAATGCTTTTAAAAGGGGGCAAATAGCCAAATTATTTTCCACTACTCTTGATCAAATTATAAAAGTACCATACCGATCTGCAAAAAAGCCGGAATTTTCCCCCAAAAGGGAGTTGCATGAGCCAGGGTCCATGATTTCTACTACGGTGGAGTGTTTCTGCGTTTTACTGCGACACTCTGAACTTTTTGCAGCAGAGAAGGTGGATGAAGATATGTCTACTTTGCATAATATGAAGTGCAGCGGCAGAAGAGTATTCACATCAAGTAAATAATTCCATAAGTTAAAATGCAATCAAGTGTCTTGTGCAGACAGACAGAAGTTGTGGAATAAGCATTTTACATTGTCCTAGCTGTGCGTATCTATCATCAGTGGGCTGGGTGAATGTGGTACAATTTTCTAAATTCTCGGCGATATTCCTGTCAGTAGCTTAGTCAGTACTTACAGGGTGCTGCTGCTGCTGCTTTTATATATATTCTACATGAGAAGGGTGAAAGCAAGAGAGTTACACAAGGATGAACTTCTGGATGTCATTCTTCAAAAGTTTTTTTTGTACAAGTATAAAAACACAAAAGCTTCGTTCTTTTGGTACGACAGCGAGTACGATTTCCTCTTTTCTTCAACTTGTTCGTCTTCTTCTCCTACTTTCTTGAACTATGAATAGAAGAATTTGCCATAAAAGTGAATTTTGATATGAGGAGCAGCAGTGGCGACGGAATTTTTACGCGTTAGAAATAAAGTAGATATATCTGCAGACTGCTCTCCTCCTTCTGCTTCTTAACGTAGAGACGTACCCAAGTTTTGGATCAGTTGGTCCATCAGTTTCACTCTCTCTATATATATCATCCAGCAGCGATAAACGGGAAGGAAAATAACTGCCTACCTAAACAGCATCCCGTGTGTTTCCTCGCGCATGTACCTATACTTGTCCATTTTTTTCGCTTCGCCTTCCATTGTCTCGGTGCTGTTGTCCGTGACGGTCTACGAGCCATCAAACCTTTTTATGTACTTGTCGATTTTTATTCTGCTGAGGCATCATCATCATCGCTGGACCATCAAAGGCAAATAATAACACAACCGATCCGGAAAGGAGAAACTAAAGCTATTCTACGGAAGAGTTCCGAACAAGGTGACATGTAGACGAAAAAAAAGAAAGGAGAAAGTCCAAAATAAATATGACAAACAAGACCACAGATAGGTAGGGAAATGAAAAAGGCGTAGAATTCGATAAGGAAAAGTAAGATGAATAGTTTTCTCTATTGACATGTCCTTTTAGTACTTAGCTCAATACCGACGGTTTTCCTATTCCAGTCTAATCAACTTTCCTGCTGTCGGCGGGTTACTTAGAGTCGGGTGGATGTGTGGGTGGAATTTGTGCGTATGTTTGTTTTCCTACTTTTAACGCATTTCCATTTTCCAGCCGGTTTCTGACCAGAGAGAAAACACGCAATAGGCTTTTCTCGTTTATTGTTTTTCCTGTTGTAAAAAAATGTACTCCGGCTCTACTGGCAATTGTGAAGGCACACAATATGATGTTCCCTTTTGTAATATGACATTGTTTTTCTGCTTGTTTACTATATTTCTTTGTTTGACATCATATTTACAGGTTTACTCTTTCATCGTGTGATTTTGAGCTCCGGCTCGGCCTTGTCCCCGCTGACAGCTGACCTTTCAAAAGGGCCGCCACTGGCAAGAAAATTTGCCAGCAAAGTAAAATGCCCTACGGAACCGTCATCAACCATGTTACAGTGCCTTCGTGAGCTCCCATTGAGATATTTTTTGGAGTCTGAGGTGAATCATATTAGAATTTATCATGTTTTTCCTCCTTTGCCCTTTTCCTCGCACGCATTTTCCAACTTTCTTCAAACTCATCCGTCTTTCCCTTTCCCTTTGAGAAATGCGCCCGGTGGCTGAGGCAATGGCACATTCAAGTATTTGTTGGTCCTTTCACATTCCATTGTTATTATTATTAGTATGAGTCATGTGTATGTGGAGTGGCGACGTGTGGGATGTATAATTTCTCACTCACACTTAAAGCCTTTTGTTCTCCTTTCAACGTTCTCCTTTTCTAATTCAATACCTGCTGCTCATTTTGTTTTCATATGTTCATTCATGCATGCTGCTGCCTCCAACACATGCCCACACAGATTTCTCTAATGTGCCATTCTGCGGTCACAGCATTAGCCTCTTATATTCAGATCCTTACCCACGATAATAACTCATGTTTCACGAGCAGGTACCTTACCAAAAATACTGTATTTCCCCAAACTTATGGTTTTTATAATGGTCGTATTTTATTCTTTTTTGTGTTTGCGTGATGAACGGTATAACAATACAATGTGGCAAATGAAGCTTTGGAATCTGTTCGGGCCAACTGGGGATGGTATTGTGGTGAAACATTCTTTGCCCTCAGAGAGTGTAATAATGAACCGAATATCGCACTACCCTCTCTTGCTCGGTGTGGTCAGAGCGGAATTTTTGCCGTCGCTTAATAACCACGATGCGACATATGGTCTCGAAAGCGAAAGGAGACGCGAGCTACTCAAGCAGTTTATACGAAAACATTACAGGTCAGTGTGTTCAATTTTTTGTGGGGCATATGCCCTTCTCCTATCATTTATAATGTGGTCGCAGTTGGACGTAATATTTAATTGGATGTAATGTAATGATGAACTCTAATAGAGAGTCGCTTTTTCGGTAATGTTTGCTCTTTCATGCATATCTGTCCTGTCGCCGCATGTGTGTAATAGCAGCTAATTTACGAGACGTATGGTGGTGTATATACCTCATTTCCGGCGAAAAAGCCTGGGAATGATACTGTATCACAATTACGTAGGACCGCGAGACCTACAAAAGTGTTTTAGCTACAAGTCTTCAATTATTAGAGGTAGAAATTGAAAAGGAGTGCTGTGTACGTCAGCAAAGCGTTCTGTTGG
Source organism: Callyntrura sp. NNG-2020 (assembly GCA_027744055.1). NCBI lineage: Eukaryota > Metazoa > Arthropoda > Collembola > Entomobryomorpha > Paronellidae > Callyntrura > Callyntrura sp. NNG-2020. The sequence continues at coordinate 25,738 of JAHZNE010002397.1, forward strand.
AATAATGGAGGAAATGGGAAAAACACTAAATATCCGAGAACCTGTTCATTCAATTAATTATCTTCACACAGAGACACAGTTGTTTTTACTGTTATGGTGCGTTAACTGCTACATTGTTAATAAATGAGGTGCGTATACCGTGGACACAAAAGCAAACGAAAGGTAGGAAAACCGACCAACAGCAGCAACACACTCGGCAGGAGTGGTAAAATGTGTCTGTTAGGTTAGATACGTGATCCATTTGGAACGTTTCATTGCACCACAAACAGCAAACTCGTTTTTGTGAAAGGTCTCGTTGATCCTCTCGACGAAAAATAATGAATGGGAAGTACAGACATATAGGTAGGTAGGTTTGTAGTCGGTGTAGCAGGAAGCTCTATTCTATTACTGGAGGGATGGCAATTGTCTGTTAATACGAGTGTTGACTGAACGGATTGGAAACATTAAGTCAGACATGATGAAAAACAACCATCTCAGATTACTTTTACCTGTACCTCATCTTTTAGTTAAAGAAAACTAATGCCTTGATTTGGAACGAGACATGGAGGCAAACATGAGAGCAAATAGGAAAGGTTTTGTCTTTTTAGGCACGGGGTAAACGGGAACCAAGTTTTCCCTGGAAGCGGTATGTGCTTGTGGCTGAAGGAAAGAGTAAAAGTGAAGGTGGTGTGCACCCACACAGGAAATAAATAGGGAAGCATGAAGGCAAACCGTGTTTGCTCAGATTGATAAATAGTTTTGGCTCTTCGTACGTACGTACGTTAAATTACGAGCCGGGTGCATCAAGGCATCCAGATGGAGCCACGCATAATGAATGTCTTCATCAACGATAGCTGCATACGCTTAGCGTATTACGTTCCATCTACCGATGCGATGTGAATATCTCTCGGTATGTATTTTCTGGTTAGTTTGATCGTCAGTGTAGTTAAGTTTGGAAAACACAGGAAATTACAACTTCTCCTGCTAATGCAACTAGAGACGGTGGTGAAACAACTTCTTTGGGCAGAGACGGAAAGATTTTTCTTGTTAGAAAAGGCATTTTTCACTAGTGGCCTGTTAGTAGGTTTGTCTTAGTGTGTGCCTATGTATATATAGGTATAGGCAAAGTGACTAAAACGAGGTCATTGTTTCGCGGTTTTCTAATAGTATGGTGTGGTGCGTACGTTGGTATCTCAACCGGCCTGACTTGTTTTAAGGGACTGGGGTTTAGCAAAGAAGAAACAACTTTTTGGTCTCGTCTCTCGTCTTGTAAACTAGCTAGCTCTCCTGCTTTTTGTATTCTTTTTCCTGCTAAAGCTCCTGTGTGTGTAGCAGTAAAGATAGGGCACACAAGAGAAAGAGAAAAAAGCGAAAGTTTTCTTCCGCTCATGTTCACCTCGTTTGTTTGAAATAACGTCCCTTGTACAGGAGTAGCGTTGTGTTGTACTGTGCTCACTGTTTGCGGTAAGTGGATATACATATAGACCTGATTACCTTTTGATTCCTTCCCAGTTTTCATCGTAATGAGATTTTGGCTGGTGCTATCCATGAGTACACGGACTGGGAGAAGCCAGCGCAACATCCTCTTAATGTTCGTGATGAAACTATTGATGCCTTGGCTGATGCTCAAGTAAGTTTGACTCTGCTTTATAAATGAAAAAAGTAATACGTCTCTCTCTCTCTCCTTCTCTCTCTCTCCTCCAGATTGCTTTACAACTTGAGATGGTAAAATAGTTTTAGCGTGAAAAGTATTATTACCAAAATGAACTGTCATACTTACTGTGAAGTGTTATGACATCACAGTACAATAGAGAGAGAGAAAGAGAGATAGAGAGCTACACATTCAGGCATCTTGTATCTCGCACCAGGACAATGACGAACAGGGATAAACTTTTTGAAAGATGTTATTCACCTTATTGGGATGTCAGCACTACGCAGTATTTGTTGGTATGCTTCTGTATCGTATCACCATTCGATACTGAGAAGCCGACGGAATATTGAAGTATTGTTCTGATTTTATTGTATATGTTGAAATGGTATTTACGTAGGACGATGTTTAGAAGAGGATAAAAATAAAAATCGTAACGCAATAAGAAATATATAGCTATTTGATTATATTGTAACGGATATCGTAAAACTTTCTCCAGGTCGTTGCACCGTTGACGAAAGTGGGAGATTTGCACGCGGCGTCTTCTAGATCGAAAGCGTATTTTTACGTTTTCGACTATCAGTCCAAGAATTCTGAGTACCAACAGGTAAGTGAGCTGCTTATTTGTACGCTTGACGTATCATGCATTAATATGACTTTCCTGTCGTGAAAGAGGAGGCATATGTGGATTAATATCGTCCAAGTGTTGTGTGGCTGTTGTAAGCAACTGACAAGTGGCATTTTCGGTTTATTTAGAACCCATATTTTGCGGGCGTGTTTATGTGCTATACATATTCAAGTAGGATGGGAAATGTTGGTATTATGACAAGATAAGCATTTAAGTAGGGAAAGTATTACTTTTTACGAATGCAAATCCGCTTTTACGCGACAAGCCGCTGAATACAATCTCTTTGACAGACAACAGAAAAGTGTTTTTGGCTCTGCTGGGACAAGACGAGGCAGATGTGTGTTTTCAGTTGGTCGATTTTTGTTGAAAACTTATACTTATGAAAGTAAGACAACATCTCGCCAGGGATGGCAGTGGCATATAAAGGCATAGTGGCAAATAATGGAATTTCCGTTATTTTCCATTTTCCATTCCACCATTTCAGAGGTGAAAAAATATGGAAAATGGAAAATAACAAAAAA
>JAHZNE010002398.1:0-37097 GCA_027744055.1 Callyntrura sp. NNG-2020
CTCTATTTCTTCCTAACATAAAAATCGTATATATTTCTCTATACTTCCTTTCCACCACCGCCAACCATCCCCAGTAGTAGTGCTGCTCCTGCTACTACTACTTCTCCTACTTCTCCTCATTCCTCCAATAATCCCCCCTCTCTCTCTTCCCTTCTCTTTTTTGTACACACATCCATTTCTCTCTTTCTGTCCGTTGTTTACATTTGAAGTCGTTGTGTATTGTTGCGTTGTTGTAAAATAGCAATAATGCGAACCAAAAGCTATATAGTATGTCATTATTATTAATAATCCAAAACCACTTACAAAACTACCTATAAACAATACCACCACCTATTATTATATTTCGTAGACTGTTGTAGTGGCAGTAGTCTTTCTCTCTCTCTCTCTCGCTCTCTTTCTACATGATGATCCTGTTACTCCGTTTTGTATGACGTAATTCATTAGCTTAAAAGGTTTTTCAATTTCATTCTTCCTACTTCCGACTGACTCTTCACTCTATCTTATATCGTATCCATCCATATCCTCGTATCACGTTGTTATTATAAAATATATGTGAACCAAACACACACACACAGTAGGAATATCAGAGTTGCTGCTATTTGTATTAGTACTACTTATTTCAATAAAAAAATATCCGCATTGTTCAATCTTCATAATAATAATAATAATAATAATAATACTAATAATATGTAATATCCGCTCCGAGAGAGAGAAAAAAATGAGAAGAAAGCAGAGCAAACGAAAAAATGTGGCTGTGGAGCAGTTTGAAGGATGTATAAACATGCATAGATTTGAACAACAACGCGATTATGATGATGACGAACAGGCAGGAGAGGAAGGAGAAGACGAGATGAATCAAGCGGGAGGAAATGTTGTTAAGGGAAAGTACATTATGTTTTTGAGTGGTAGTGTACCGTACAAAATGCTAACTGTAACTCGTAACGGTATAACGTAAAAAAACTAAGTAATAGTTTAACGTTAACACGACTAGCATTATACTACTTTGTACTATATAGACGTGTATTATGTACTTAACTACACTACTACTACATCCTGTAATACTTATTGAATTGGAACTATGAACTAACAATAGAGTATAAATAATAAAATATTATACGTACCTCAGTAATACATATATAACTGGAATGGTTTTTTGGGAGTTAAGTAAATTAAATAAATATATCACCAACGCCTGAACTGAACAACGTAAAAATACCAAGAGCACGCGGCGCTGCTGCTACTATCTCACGATAACGACACGACCACTCTCGCTGGAGAAAAAAAGGGCAGCACAAAAGAATTGCTCTTAGCCTTTAATGATATTGTTGTCGTAAAGGTTATCTGGTATATTGGTCTATGTACCTTATACAATAAAAAAAAATCAAAATGTTCAACTCCGCAGCAATGTTTCTTGGTGGAAGACGATGCTCTTCACAACTGGAGATTCCGACATTGTACCTGAAGACGGATGATGAAGACGAGGAGTGTGAGCTTGGGTCTACATCAGTGAGAAGTCGTCGAACAAGTTTTGAGTCCTCACATCATCACCGAGTTCGTCATTCGCTCCCTTTAGCTAGTCTAACTCGGGGTTATCAACAGCATCATCATCATCATCACTCCCATCATCACCATTCGCATTCGCAGTCCTCACACCCGCACCATCATCACCAGGCGTCCGCGTCACATTGCAAACCAGCACCCGTTCTACAACCATCAACAACAGTATCGCCTGCAGCACCAGCAGCTGGAACAACAAAGGCAGGCCAATTTAGATCCCCTTACTCCGTCAACGCCTTCCACGGCCTTGGCTTTAAGTCCAGAGACGCCTAGTGGGACGACAGCGGCCTCGTTATTTGGGGCGGCGGCGGTGGGGGCCGCGGCGGCAGGACCAGGACCATTTTTAGTTAGTTCTGTTCCAACCTCGGCGTCTGCTAGTTTGGTGCCCACTGGTGCTTCCAAGAATCCGCGCTACGACAAATCGTATCCACAATCCGAACACCATTCCCACCACCATCATCATAGTAGACGCCAGCACAATCCGTATCGAGCTCCTCCTTCAAAGCCTTCAAGAAAGACTGCGGACCACCTCAGTATGGGCCCTGCTGCTGCACCAGCAGCAGGTCCACCTTTACCGATGGCAGGCTCAGTGTCAACGGCGGCAGCGCTTCTGCATTCCTCCGCGCTAATTAATTTGGAGGATTCTTCTCCTCCTGCATCTTCCCATGTGGGGGGTGCTAGAAACAATAACAATAGTAGCGTTAGTAAACCTTGTAGTGGTGGCGCAGTTGGCAGCAGTGCCGCAGCGTCCTCGTTAAAAAGCCAAATGTACGAGTTACCCATATTACATCCGTTACACGAATTCGACGATACTGTAACAACCCCCTTTGCAAACTGTACTTCCGCCGGTCTTCAGCATCAACGACAAACTAGTATTGACTCTGATATTTTAGATACAAAAGTAGTTTCACCAAGTTTGCCTTATCTAGAACATCAACTTAGACACGCCAGGTATTAATATTTTGCATTTCTTCCTTCAAACAAATATCGCACTACGGTGGAGTTCGGAGTTGGGGGTCATTTCGTAGTATTTTCTCCCTGTTTCTTCCAATGATTCATGGCATTTCCTTCTGTTCTTGTGCATTGTTGCGTTCTTAAGCGATGTGAGCAGTGACTGTGGAAGTATCGGCAGTGACCGCTTTCTTGCTAAGAAACTCGTCAAACGGGCGAGTACGGCGGGGAAATCGGTTACCGTTAAAGTATCCTCACCGTGTCGCAGTAGTCAACAAGCGCCGGTATTTACAATCATTTTTGTGTTACCTCTCACCCCTCTGCATAATAAATAACCTATATTTGAAAATATTACTTTTTTATCTATTCGATCTATGTATCACTAGAGCATTTTTCAAGCAAGTCTGAAAAATTGCTTTGCAAAAATATGAAAAAATTAATATAATTTGTGAAGAAGAGTCCAGTATATCTTACAGAATAACAAGGGCACAAATGTCGTGCTGTGATTTAACGCATTTTCGGCAATGAAATTTCCTGGATGGGTGGACTAAAAAAACTTTCAAGTTTCCCAGAAAGGTTGTATGGGAACTTTTTCTCAGTTTTCTCCTGATATAAAAAACACTTTCACTTGTGTGTATATTTTTAGAAATGGTGGGTGGTGGCCAGTTTCCTTGTTTCATCCATATTAAGAAGTAATGGAATTTTACCTAAACGATTTTTAGATTTATTTTTGTCTAAAAATCGTCTCTGTCTAAACTTGGAATGATGAATGAGCCCTCCTCACTCTATGATTTAGTGTTTAGTCACACGAAAAATTGACTTATCTTTCACATCATCGCTTAATGCATTTTTGTCAAATTGGATAATGGAGATTTAAACACATAATGTATGGTTGTGTGTGAATATGGAATGATGGTGTGAGTAAAGCCATTTACTAAATTGAGTCGATACGGTATACGCTTTTGTTTTCTTTTCGTGTGGATCACGCTCAAAGGAAATACTGCATACATGTAATCCAATTTTGGTAACTTAATTATTATTATGCATTACGGAAAAATTATACGTATATGTACATACATATACGATAATTTCATTTGTTCATGCTGATTTTGAGCGTACAATCGAAATGCGGCTGTCTGACTAGTAATGTTTCATCAGGGATTCTCTTTTCCCTGCAGAAATCACATCAGCGTAGAGAAGAGAAAAATAATTTGAAATACTGAAAACTGAGCATAATGATGACAAATTACTTTTAATGCTGTCATCTTTACAAATAGCCTGCCTGTCGCATATTAAATTTGAGAAAATGGTGGCTGCAGATCCCGGATAAAAAAATCGTGCGGCAATAATAAATAATAATAATAATAAATGACATTTGCATGTTTGTGCCAATCAAAGCTTTCAGGCAGAAGGGAATCGGCTGGCTTATGCACTGACGCTTGATGTTATTATCATCATCCTCATAAGGTAGACGCGGCTGTATGATGAGAACTTGTCGTGCCGTCTCATAGACAAGTGACACGTCTAATTCATTTTTCGTGGTAGGTAATTATATAAATCCCGGGTTTCCCTAATATGAAGGGACAGCATGAGAAAAATAAAATCATCATCGCCCACACATGCGTCATCAGTAGGCAAATGGCAGATGGATTGAATTTCGGCTTTAAATATTAAATTGTTATCAAACTTGTAGTTGTTCTTAAAAAAAGTTAAAATTCCATCATTATTTGAATATTAAACAGTTTCCCTTATTTTCTTTCTCGTTTTGTAACATTAACAGTCCCTTTCCGTTTACGCATACATACCTCCACCGACACCCTTTTCACCGCCACAGTGGCACTACTACAATAACGGTGCGGTACATTTCCAAGAGAGAAAGCATTGAACAAAGTTATTTCACGCTCGATTGATTTGACCAAAGAGCTCCGCGTGCCCTAAAGTGATGATGGTAATAGGAGCAGTTGATACCCACAAGCTACTACGTACCACACCACACATGCCAAATGGTACGAAAATGGCTTTTGTAATTTTATACTTTAAAAGTGATTTTTGTTCTATTTTCTCTTTTTTGTACAGTGGATGTTATGTTCATTGTGGACATTTTAATAAATTTCCGAACCACATATGTTAATGCTAATGATGAAGTAGTTTCGAATCCGGGCCGGATTGCCGTGCATTACTTTAGAGGCTGGTTTATAATTGACCTCGTAGCAGCCATTCCGTTCGATTTATTGCTATATCTATTTGGAACCAATTCAGATGAGGTAAGGTGTACGTACACTGTGTGTGTGTGCTATTCAAAATATAAATTCACCCTTGATGCATGGAATTTTAAACGCTTTTGGATACATTGATCATTTCCCCCTTTTTATTGGACGTTCCCATTTCCCACGAATGGTTCGCTTTTTTTCCTTGAATGGGGCAACAGCGAGACACAGTGCAAGGTGGAAAGCTCCCTGGAATAAAATTGTACACTTGTGACACCCGCGAATAATTCACACCTTGAAAAATTTTGCATTTTCCCTTTTTCTCATCAATGTAAAACTCTCCCTCCCTCTGCTACTGATTTACACCAACGGAGCGGCCATCCGTTTCCCCTTTTTTGTGTACCTTCGATGTTGTTCCCAGTTGTTCCAGTTTTGTCCTCAGCAATAATTTTTCCTGCCTCGGTATTATTTTTCCTTTTCATTGCTCCTGGGAAATGGGATTTACTGGGAAATTTTTTTCCTTCCGGAAATTCTCCTTTGATGCCGTACTCGTTTACTATTACCAACCCCCTTACCTTAAAAATATGGTGTTTGTTTAGTTGCTGTTGTGTATATAATAACATGTTTCCTCTTTGTATCTGTTTGTTCAGACCACAACGTTAATAGGACTACTGAAGACTGCGAGGCTGCTTCGACTTGTGCGAGTTGCAAGAAAAATAGACAGATATTCAGAGTATGGAGCAGCTGTACTTCTCCTTTTGATGGCAACTTTCACTCTGATAGCCCACTGGCTTGCTTGCATATGGTACGTACGTTTTCCGTCCCCTTATGCAATACGCGCTTCTCTCATCAATAACACGAATCTACAAAAATTACCTAAATTTATCGCAAAATACTCAAAAGGAAAAAATCATGACGTGTATTATTCCATTTTTGATTCACCGACCCAAGTTATGATTCCACTCCACGACAAAGAGCAAATAGCTATGAAATGAAGTAGGCGTTTACTATGCACACACCTGGACGTGCGTCTGTGTGGGTTACCAGAAAATTAATTTTCTACGTATCAAACGAAACCTTTTTGTGTTGCCTACCAGTTGTTGACATTATTGTCAAAATAAGCTATTTGCTAACTGCGCGGTTTCTCATTAAAGTCTTCACAGTAGAATGCCTTGGCTTTGAAGTGTTGTTCGTATTTAACCAGCAACAAAAAACTGTCGTGATATTGAAACCTGTAAAAGTGTATCAGGAATGTAAATATGCATGCATCATATATCGATATGCGATATCGTTATCAGCAAAATGGAAGAAAAGTTGCTATTTGCTAACGTAGACACACACAAGCAGTAACCTGACCTTTTTATATTTGGTACAGGTACGCTATTGGGAACGCAGAAAAATCTATTTCACAAGGAAAACTTCATGTGGGATGGCTGGATCATCTTGCGAATGATACATTACAGTTCTACGATGCTAATGGTACTAAAGGCGCTAGTGGACCTACACTTAAGGTGTGTTTTTCGTATAAGTTTCGTATATTCTATAAAAATACTATAAAAAAACTGTGTACACACCATTGCAATGCTATAATGAAATGTCTACATATTTTAAAAAGCTCTCTTTCCCCCTCTTTTTGGAATTTCCAGTCGCGATACGTGACAGCCTTATATTTTACATTTAGCAGTCTTACTTCAGTGGGCTTTGGGAATGTTGCCCCAAATACGGATGCAGAGAAAATATTTACTATTTGTGTTATGCTAGTTGGCTGTAAGTGAATATTTATTATTTATCTCAATAATTGAGCAAATACACCAATATACTCTCAATACATGCACCCATATATCTCCAACGCATACACATGTAACGTCTTCCAAGTTTCTCCTTTTATGCTTGATGGCTCCCTGAAAGAAAGTTCAGGGGGGAGACCCAACAGTTTACAGCTTTGGGAGCGCGTTGCGATCAAATGAGGATGATAATTTAGTTCATCTTCATTCCATCGACGTTCGTTCGCCTTGTCATTTATTACCTTGTCTCTTAGATCTTAGGTTCTCATAAATTTCTACAAAGTTTAACTTTCTCTTTTACTTTTACCCACAGCCCTGATGTATGCCAGTATATTCGGTAACGTTTCCGCGATCATTCAACGCTTGTACTCTGGTACGGCTAGGTATCACACGCAGATGCTTCGCGTTAAAGAATTTATTCGCTTTCATCAAATTCCCAATCCCTTACGCCAGCGACTAGAAGAATACTTCCAGGTTGGGCCAATATTGAATGTTTTATTGATCCATACATGTATTAAATGCTTCATATTTTTTTCTACGTCTCTCTGTACTATACGGGTACTGCTACAGCGTCTCTCAATTTTTACTTTTCGTTTAAAATTCGGATTAAGTTATCTAATGACAGCTGTAAAAGTTGAATACTTCAACTTGTCTAACGACAAGCTGACTCGGTCTTTTTAAAAGGCAGAAAGTTATCAATTTTTAATGTGGCATGTTGATTCGTTGTGTTTGTTCTGCAGCATGCGTGGACGTACACTAACGGGATCGACATGAATAGCGTGCTGAAAGGATTTCCGGAGTGCTTGCAGGCCGACATTTGTCTCCATTTAAATCGCAATTTGCTCAACGCGTGCACTGCATTTAATGGCGCTTCACAAGGATGTCTTCGGTAATTTAACTTTATTATTTTCTTTCAATTTCCGGTTGGCTCCTACTCATGGCAGTCTCATACATGATATAGCTGCTTTTTATTTATTTTTTTTATCTTTCTCGACTTTTATTTTTCCAGATCTGTTTTTTAAGAGTAAAGACGTCGAAAAGAAACTTTGGTAATTCTTTTTTCTTACTATTATTATTGCAGAGCTTTATCGATGAAATTCAAAACCACCCATGCCCCACCCGGCGATACTTTAGTCCATCGAGGAGATGTGCTCACAGCGCTATACTTCATCTCAAGAGGTTCCATCGAAATCCTCAAAGAAGACATTGTAATGGCAATACTTAGTAAGTGTGTGACAACGACAAGTAAAGTAGTAAGGAATGAAGCAAAAATAACTTTCACTGGCGCAATTTCCTCTTTCTTCACTTTCTCCACTCTAGTTTCCTCACTCTTCATGTTCTTGCTCAACTAGTAAAAAGTGCTTTTCAACAACTGTAATAATCATAATTGGTTTAGAAAAAACTTTTTTCTTCTGGGTTTCTTGCTGAAGAGCACTTTCACTAAGACATGTCATGCTACTGCTACTCAGCATCATTATTGTTGTTATTAGTTCAACTCGGCAGAGAGGAAATGTAAATTTTCCTATGCTTCGTTCGTCGTATGTGCGTGTATATAGTCTATGTATACATGTATCCCTATTTTTTATTACTCGTGCAGGCAAGGATGACATATTTGGAGAGAATCCCTGCATTCACCCTACTATTGGTAAGTCTTCGTGTAATGTTAGAGCCTTAACTTACTGTGATCTCCACAAAATTCTTCGTGATGACCTACTTGACGTGCTGGACATGTATCCTGAGTTTGCTGACACATTTTCGACCAACTTAGAAATTACTTTCAATTTGAGAGATGTAAGTGCACCGTGAATAACAATCACATTTTATCTTTACTCAATAGAAATATTGAGCCTCCATATATGCAAGTACACCAGGGTGTGTAAATATAGAAATTTCTTTTAAAATTTGAAGCTTGGCTGTTTGAAAATGAACTTTAGTTTTTTTCTCTTGAAATTGAACGTGTTCTTTACGGAGAGGGAGGAAGATTGTAGTTTCTTTTTTACTAAGATTTTTTAAAAACTTGCTATGCAGGAGGAACTCTCTGGAGTAGATCCCAGACTAGGTCGGGTCAATAACAAATTCGCATGTTTTGGTGTATCTCGGTCGGGCTCAATGGAGCGAGACTCAGATCCAAGAGAGAAAGCATTTAAGCCGCCTAGAGTGAGGAGAAGAAAGCGACGCAAGCGTAGTGACTCAACTGACCTCAGCTCTGACGAGGACATGCAGAAAGAGACCCTCAAAAGCATTAGTAATGCTATTGAGTTAACAGCAGACATGGGTGGTAAGAAAAAAAATTGAAGTTTGTAGCGTACGTAGAATTATTAAAAGAAGGTATCTAGAGAAAAAATGGGACTTTGTTGTATTATATTTTAGTTACGGAAATAGATCCCCCAAGTAGAAAAATATCTAGATCTAGGCGCTCAATTTCACATTCCTATCCTGATGATGACTCGGAATCTGACGCTCAAGATCCTCGTGTAGAACAGTTGACCAGGTGAGTGAAAGTTGAAAAATGATTTACATCATGCATAAAATAGTTATTTTGTGAGGAAAGCTTGCTGAGATTGCAAATTTGTAAAAAAAAAATTGATTGGATTTTAAAAGACAAATGGAAATCATGGGATCACAAATGCAAACCATAATGAACATGCTACGACAACTCCAAGGGCCATCCAACACCGTAAGCAATGACGAAGTAAATGGCTAACGATATGTGCGTGTTTCATGCATGTATGATATGATGGAAGAGATTTAAAGCGTAATTGAATTGTTTTTTTCCTGTACATCAGACACAAAAGGCACAATCTAAAAATGTCACATCATCATCAACCACCGCCGTCGTGGCACCTGTACCTGCAGCCGCTACAACAACAACAACAGACGGCAGTCCTGAACAAAGTTCCACTGCCTCAGCAGGAGGAACTCGGCCCCAAATGAAGAGGACCTTCAGCGTTCATCCTGAAGAAAAAGACGGTACGAGCAGTAGTACAGGAACTTCCTCGGTTGCGGCTCCTGTGTCAACTGTGAAGACTTCGTCTGCTTCAGGTTCTAGTACACAAGCGCCACCGCCACCAAAACCGGCGTCTCCCACAGCAGCAGCAACCGTGGAGTCAGCCCAAGTAGAATTGGCGACAGCTGCATCAGCTTCCGGTGAAGAACAAACCCAGTCCGCCCAATTTGATAGCTTAAATCTTCCGACGAGATCAACGTCTCACCCCAGCGAGCTCAGTCGGGTACAGCCATCTTAAACTGTCATTTCAATCCAATTGTGACTTGTGAGGAAACACAAGGCAAATATGATTTTTATCTAAACCAAATGCATGTATGTTGTGTAGGGATGGACGGATCAAAGTAGAGAGGATTCAAAAGGAAGTGAGCACGACTCCTGGGATATGCCTGTTGATGCACCAATTGCGCGTTTAGAGTCTTTAGATGAGCTCGCTCAGGTATGATCTACTGGTAATCGGTCATAAATTAAGTTTTCAAAAACATGACATTTGAAAACCCTTTTATGTCCTTGTTACTGTAGGATGACTACTTTCAAACGGGGACAGACAACAAATTGTCGAAAAGTAATTCCAGATCGTCGGACGTTTAGTACTCAACAAAAAATGATCAAAAAATAATTTTTTAGATTAAAAATTTTTATTGTTTAATACTATATATTATTTTAACTATACGATGACAAAGTAGTATATATATTATATGTATACTTATTATATCTATCTACATGTATTTAAGCTTAAGACAACGGATGGTTTGTATTGATAACTATACCATTTCAAAAAACAGAGAAATCACTTTCCATATGCTTTCATTCAGATTCAATTTATCGTTATTACTATTTATCGTTACTATCCAATCCATTCAGTAAGAACATGTAGCATTTAGCGTACCGCTGAAAAAAAAACAGAAATATTATCGCCATATGTTTGATGACATATATTTAATTAATAATAACTACATAATTATAAGTATCGTTAACCGTCTCAAAACATATGTTTGCAATTACTGATGAAATGAAAATGACTCGAGTACGTAAAACTACTTATTGTTATATAATTTATTATTCTCATAGGTAAATGTATTCTAGTTAAATTTCTTTTGTACTCCATAAAACAAGACATCGTGCGATAATTTTCAACCTCTACTACGGTCTACGGATATATAGGTATATATGTAGATTTATATTTAACTACACAATACTATTCAACACAACAGTAAACATTATAGAAGTGTTATTCGTTAAGCAGTACCGATACGATATGCTTAAAATATATTATACGATACATTTACCTAGTCCAGTTTATAAGGCGTTAAAAACAAAATATTAAAAGTCCACAGGAGTCACCGGAAACACACAAAAATATACAAGTAACAAGTAACATAAATACATTTACAAACTGAAAACTATTCACAAAGAATCTCTCGTGAGATCTGAACAGTAACGTATCGTTACAATATATAAGCACTTTTACGGCGTCTGTTTAAAAAGTAAAGAACATTTTTATATATAAAAGGTAATCGTAAAATCCACACAAATCATCACAATAGTAGCCGCATGAACCACCAAATATGTAGGATGAATCTATTTAAAGTATACTACAATTATACAAACCAACATACAAACTTTACTATATAATATACCACGTTACAGCATAAGATGCACAGGTAAAATCCAAACTGTTCATAGTAAACTGACAACCAACATATTTGCAAGAAAACAACTATACCTACTTACCCCGATTTACTAACTACCGATTTACACGAAACAATGACAAAACGATTGAAATGAAGCATTGTATTGTTGTTACACATCTTTGAAACCACCTGACATGCTAAAAACTGACTTCATGAATTCCCTTCTGTCTGTTTAGCATTTATTCATCATCACTTACCTAATTAAATAAATAACATATACGTACGCGCAATTAGTTATGCTTCAGCTTAAGAGACGTTTTAAGTACGTGTACCTTTCTTTAGTACTTACAATGTAGTAACAAATATTCACTACAAACGCCATTAAATTAGTACAGAAAACGGATAGGAAAGCAGTTTTTATAGTCTGCGTACCATTTAAGTAGTTTAACTACAATAGAATAATCAATAGATTCGATTTCGCCACACGGCAGGAAAAGTGAGAAGAAAAGAAATCAAGAACTTTGCGCATTTTTTTGCTTGTATGTACGTCACACCAAAAAAATAGTTTTCCTTTTGTTTGGAGAGGAAGTACACGTATATAAATAACAACACAAACAATTAAATGGTAGTGATATTTTTAGGAAACCGAGTTGTTACTCTCAGAATACACTGTCAATGATTTTATAATTTTTGTTCTAGATTCAAGGTCGGTTAAGACTGCTTTTACGTCCAGCTTTCAGGGCAGGGTAACAAAAAACAACATTTTATTAACATCACAACTTACCATCACATTTTACTATTACTAGTACTACACACATTCAAGCAATTTTAATCTTTCGAGTAAATAAATTGTAAAATTATGGTATTGATTTGTTCATTAATCCAATTTTGCTCTGAAAACGTTAGTTAGTACGGATTTATAGTGCGTTCTGTTTGTAAAATATTGGAGGTCGGACGGCGTTTCCTTTCTCAATTCGGAGACACACAGATTCGCTTACTACAAAAAAAATACAAAATCCCTTTCTCACCAAAAAATAATATGTACAAGAATTCTTCTGGATTATTTATTGCCCTATTAACTACTCCCGGTTAATTCTGTAAGCTGGTGCAATCAAAATGGGAACACAACGAATATGTAATCCGTTTTTTAACACAAAGTGGTCCTCCTCTTTTACCCTGTTAAGTCATGCCTCGCATGCACTACTACAGCAGCTCTCCTTTATGCCACGCCATTTATTTTGACCTGAAAAGAAACAATCGTGTATACATACTTTATATTACGATGATGATGATGATATATTTTTACTAAAAATCTTCTCCATTTATTTTAAAAGTAATCCTTATTATTTTACATACTTACCTAATTGTACTGATTCTTTACGTATCAGAAAATAAAAAGTCCTTTTCTGGTAAAAATATCTTTCATCAACTGCATGCCATAAAAAATTGTCGCGTACTATATATACTTTTATGAGCATCACTTTTTAGCTAAAAAAACATTTTAGTAAAATGGAAAAATAATTACCGTATGTAACAAAACATAAATTATAGCAATTATGTTTTCTTAAAAAATAATATGAATAAATGTAGACTTTTGTATTCACAGCAGAACTATTAATTACGTAACAATAATTAACGTCTCAGACAAGAAAAAAAAGAAACTGGACTCATCTGTTGTATGCCTTATAATACAAAAAAATTATTAATTATTCACGGAATTATATTTAAGAACTAATGCATTGTAGGAGAAACATTTTTTTGTGTTTAGTTTCGGCTATTACAATTAATTGTTATAAAATACCACCTTTACTAACATGTAACAATCACCAAATAATATACGAAAAATACCACTTATAATTATGATAAAACTAATAAAAACAATACTTCTAATTTTTCGTTGATATACGAATTATAATAATTGTTAACCAACAACAAAAAAATGTACAATTAAAAAACAACTTTTTATTATTTTTGTTATGTTAACTTCATTTTTATATCCGCAAAGAAAACGTACACACAAGCCCTACAATGCTGATGTGCTGCTGCTGCTGCTGTCAATCTCTAAAATAACGCTGCATGAACCTGTTGTTTGTTACTGTATATCCTATTGTTTTTTTAACACCAAACATTAAGCATGGAATTAACAAATCAAGTGCAAACCATTTTGATAAAAGTCAATTATTCTAGAAACCACAAAAAAACCAACTTAAAACTATTACTAATCAGCCATCTCTCTTCATCTTATCGACCAATAGTAAAAATTTATAGTTAATCCTGTAAAAAGCAAAAGTAAAACAGAAAGAAGCTATTTTGAATGTTGAAAAAAACACAAAGATAAAAAAACACTTCGGATATCATTCTCATCATCGTCGTGGTTTGTCGTTTCGTGGAAGCAGACTTCTAAAAAAAATTACAATTGTTTAACCTGCCACTACTACTATACTACAACTACTATTATTACTAAACTACCATATACCGTCAAGTGCCCTGTAAATTGTATGTATTTATGTGTATTCTCTTAGAGTTTCTTACATAAAAACGGCTAACCACTTTTAGTTCGCCTTCACAAATAATCCGTGGATATGTTGGTATTGGTAGTAATGAATGACATTTGCAAAAAAATCGTATAAAACGTTAATCGAATTGCTGGAGTAGGCTTTCCTAGAAATGATGATGATAACGACTTTACTGTGCTTTTAATTCAAGTGACTTTACCTGTTAGTAAGTGGTAGTTTTTTTATAATATGAATACCTACATGAAAACGTTACAGTTACAAAAAATAATCTGCTTGTGACGTCGTGAAAAACCCTCAATCAAAATGAAAACGAGATATTTTCTTTTGCGATTTTACTTTAAATGAACCCCCAATACCCGAAATCTGCGGATCAAGTTGATTTTAAGCATATTTGGTTACGCGTTAGTATTTGAGGCGTTTTACTGGTGCTGTTGTTATGAAATTGCGGGATCGTTAAAAACGGAACTTTACTTTTAAGGTCTCTTTTGTACCTTTGTTGCGTGTATAATTGTTAAACTGTATCTTTTATCTACTGAGTTATAAATGAAAACGACTGTGATTTTCAATGTGTACGTGTTTCGATTTGGGAAGAACCAAAATTTGGTACCATGTAGTTGTGTAGACATGTTTGCAGCGAAAACAAAGAGGAACGTAAGCTCGTCAAATTATCTTTAATTTAATTACGGACTGAACCATTGGACTTCTGACATGGGTATGTTAAGTGATAGAAATGCAAATTGGTTTTCAATGACTAATGTACTCGAACATGAAATCCAAAATTGCATTACTGGTTTAGATGAACTGTTGGTTACGGACGGACGGGCGACCGTGTTGGGTACTGCATTGTTGTAGGATGTTCATCAATCTATCAATCTATAGATTGAATGAATTTTCCCTGATGGATGAGCCAAAGAATGAGTAAATTGTCGTTTTAAAAATTAAAACGACATACAGATGCTTGCTGTGAATAGGCAATTTAGATTGCTTCACAAAATGAGTGAAGTTATGTTTGGTTTTCAATTTGTCTCTGCATAGATGAAGGCACGCATTTTATAAAAGGCTCAAAGTGATTGAATGGTGACATTAATGGTGGCGACAATGATAATTGATTGATTGATAACCTACGTACTCTGCTTTTGTTACCGTTTGTTCTCCTATTATTGTTCTTTCGTTGGGAGGACCTTGACAAGGGGATTATAATTGGCTATTTATAAACTGTTTAAAATGAAACAGTACAGCAACAATACTGGCAACAACTACGTGGAAGTTAATTTTTCTTGTATTATGCAATAATTTTCCAAACAACATTGAAACAGTTTGCTGCGATGCAATTTCCGTTTTTCATTTCTTGTATCAAGTTGCCCCGAACTTATCATCTATACGATACACCATTTACACGAGGACTGTTGTGGGTGGACTCTTCGGGAATAATGCAGGGACAAAGCATTCTCATGTTTTATAAAGAGACGGATTTTTAGTTTACCTTCATTCTGACGTGTAGTTTGTCAAAGCTGTGACAATGATGCTTCCTTTTCCGTTGTAAAGATTGTTTCCTATATCACTTTTTTGAAAGAAGAATAATGTAATACTTACCATTTTCAATTTTCCTTTGATTTGATTCTTAGGCTATTCAGGAAGAAAATGGTATAATACTCTTTGAACGTTCCTCTATGTTTAAGTTTCAATGCAGAGAGAAAAGATGTAGCCTCTAGTCTGATTTTCATTTCAGGACATTTATTTCGATTTATTAATAGTATGATCTACCTTATGAAAATTTACAAGCCATTGAAAGCAATTAACGTACTCGCAGCTAATTGTATGTGGCAGTCGAATTGAAAATATTAGATGGATAAAAATATGATATTCGAAAGTTTGGTTTTGTTTTCCACGTTGAACATGAAATTATTTTAAAACCCCCGAATCAAATCTCGTAGGAATGAACTAACCAAGTAGTGATCCAAACAATAGATGAAGCATCCCTCCGTAGAATCTGTTAGATAATCGATAATCTATAATTATCTAAGCCCTAGACTTATACTGTACAGAACATAGGTTATATGTATAATTAGGTCGCACATTTAAAAAGACATACGATAAAGATACATTCTCAATAAGCTAGCATTTCCTACCAACACAACATACGATACGCATGTACTAGTCGCAACATTTACAATTACATTTTATTATACTATATTATATGCCCTTCTGAGACAAAAAATGATCCGCCTGTAATACTTTTAAAAACTCTTAGTTTATATGATATATTTACATTGTCTAATTATCTAGTTGTAATGCATGTCCCAATATATACTTATATATATTATTGAATTGAATACCAATAATTTATTCTGTGTAAACAAGAATAAATCAGTAACTTTTCACAACATAGGACGCACTTAAATATTGGTACTTTATTGTGGATTTTTAATAATGGAAATGGTTTTGTTTTTTGCAAAAAATGTAACCGAGTACTAAACTGAGTCGCGCAATCAACAGCGTATTTATTTTAAAATAATTGAAGATAACAATTAAGCGCAATGAAATCTAACGTTATTATACAAATACTGTTAAAACTAAGAATGTAGGTTCATGTCATGTAGAAAACGTACCTTTCACAACATTGCCACACTTAGATTTCCTATGATGAAAAAATGTAACGATTTTGATTCAAGTTTGGAGGCCGCTGTAAACAATTTACATCATTTAACATGATACAATTATACATAGCATGGTATATATACATACATTTAATAAATATTTCAGCCGAAAAGTCCATGGAACGTTGTTTCGAAATGAAAATTTTCTCTCACTTTATTTTTACTCGGTTATACAAACTGTTGAGAAGTACATTGAGGTACGTTAGAGTTTAAATTACATGAAAATTTAACAAACTAACCGAAGAAACAGGATTTGAAGTATATCTGTAGTTTACAAAGTAATAAATGATCATATTCCATGCCATAATTTCGAAATGCATCCAAATTTTACTGATACGTCGTTGGTGGTGGCGGAGGACGAGGAGGAGGAGGAAATCCAAAACCAAAACCTGCCGGTGGTGGAGGCATTCCTCCGGGCATACTCCAGCCTGGTGGCATAGGTGGAAACTGAACTGGAAATGGAGGCGGAGGTGGCATGCCTGCAATCAAAGCCAGGTAAAATATCATAAATTAGCAAATGTTTTATTAGAAAGAAATATTCATAAAATTCAAATTCCGGAAAACGTTACCTGGCGGTAGTCCCATGTTGGGCGGCATACTGCTCATAACAACCTGAGGTTGAGGTGGAGGTGGGGGTGGCGGAATTGGTGGATGTGGTGCAGATATTGGAGGAGCATCTATAAAACGTCGTGCATATTTTTTTACATCATGATACATGATACAATAAAAAGTGAATCCATAATTTCAAAAAAACATAACATTAGTAATGCTAACGAACCTGCGAACAATTGATTCGGTCGATCCGTTTGTGTAAGGGGATTCTGAGCAGCCAGTAACCTATTCATAATATTTACAAATTAGTAATCTGTAAATCCACAACCATCATATTGGTATTGAATATTTTTGTACCTTTCAGCTGCCGAGCCGTGGCGTTCGCCTTTGGAGTCTTTCTTAAATGCATATGAAACCGATATCGGTCGGTTGCAAAGATATTGACCATTCATGGCGTCTATTGCAGCGTCGGATGCCTCAAAACTAGCATAGTTTATGAAAGCAAATCCCTTTGAATTGCCACTTTCGGGGTCCCTCATGATCTGTAAAAAAATTGCTTGAAATTTATACACACGAAAAAGTCAAAGTCGTTCTTAAACCAATTGAATTCAAATTTACCTTTGGAGTCTGAAGAATAACACCGAAAGCAGAAAATGTGTCATATAATAATTTTTCGTCTACTTCTGGATCCAAATTACCTATAAAAACATTGGCTCCAACATCCAAATTTTTCGTATGTGCTGACGCTTTATTTACACGAATTGGTTTACCATACAACTGCAAGTCAAAAGTTTGCATCCTTAAGGTCATCTACATTTTATGATATCACAATACAATATGTTTGAGTTTTTGTTGTACCTTAATCATATTCATTATTCTGATAGCATAATCAGCATCTTCTTCACTAATAAATTCCACGAATCCATAACCTTGATGATTTAATGATACCCTATCACGAGGCATGTGTACATTCACTGCAAAAAACGGATTATTCATTTTTAATACATTGTTTAATAGTAACCGCGCTAAAACGACAGGATTCAGCCATAATTAAAACGGTTATAACAACATTTTTCTTACCAACAGGTCCGGCTTGTACAAACAGCTCCCATAACAAGCTTTCCGAAACCTTTTCATCTAGACCACCAACATATATTGTTGCGTCTGAAAGTGAAAAATAACAATTAAGTAATTGTCAACAATGTAAGTAGTTAGTGAATATAACGTACTTATCGTAGCTACTTTAGCTACATTTAATTATAAGAATTTCATTGTGAAAAATGTTCTTACCCTGATTACGCTCTTGAATCACATTCTGGCCAGAAGCCATTTTCACGAATCACGAAGAGACTACTGCCACAAGATGCCTATTTGTCCTAATTGTTGCCAGAAGAGAATATTTAACTCCACCAGATTCGTCAGCCGTTTTCTTCTTTTATTTTTCAAACATTTAACTAACACTGTCACCTGTTTGACACATACAGTATTTATTCATTCGCCGCGGTACTCGGTACCTGGCACTTGGGTGTATTTAATATTTATATACTACAAACAACTTGAATCTTCATGTGCTGGTAAATTAAAAACTTGATATTATAAAGTATCAAGAAAATTAATTTAAACTCACTTTAACACTCCAATCACCAGTTAAACTATATACTAACTAATGTCATCCAAAACTTCGTTGGATGCCGGGTGAGCGAGAGGAATCAGGAATGGGATGATCATATAGAACTTGTCGAGAGTCTAGAATACATGAAAGTATGTTTGTTTATTACAAATTTGAACAGAGACATATTTCCTCAATATCTCATAATGCCCCTCTTTAGTGAACTGTGTTGCATCGAGTGCTGATGGTCTGATAAGCATCATGCTATAGCTATGGCTGCATTATATTATAATGCCGATGCTATGCTGAATGCTGACTGCTGTGCTGAGTATGACTATATTCTATACAATTTATAGCTATGTCTCAAAATCAAACTACTTTTAACATTCGTCTTTGCATACTTACTTTTGACCTTTTATGATTACTGATTACGTCACGTCACAATGTTACATTAAAGAAAAATGAATGTGTACACACACACTAATAATGTGTTTTCATGTGCCATTACAGCATTTGATAAACTTTTGTTCTCTTTGTATTGAAGAAACCATTTGAAAATTTATCTTATAGTTATAATACCCAGTCTGCAGTCTATATATTATTTATGATTTATGAATATTATGAATATGGCAAGTAACAGAGATATTTTCAGATGAAAAACTATAATATGAAAATCCTGTAATGTTTGAAAACTTTGGGGCAGAGGAGCTAGGAAATTCAAAAATGTATTATTGTTTGCTTTATTGTTTTAACATCTTAATTCGCAATCAACAAAAGTACTTCCTGTACAAACGGTAACCGTCTTGTTTCGTATTTCAGTTACTATATACAAAGTACTTCAATGCAGAGGGAAGGCACTCAGTTTGTACTACGGTCCGGTCCTTACCGTACTGGGACTGCTACTGTATGGTTCTTAAGGACCGTGGACAATGAACCCCAATAAGCATTTTGTGATAAGAACAGTGGAGCGTGTGTGTGGAAAGTGCTGGTTCTATATTTCTATATGCATATACACACAATTTTTTTGTAAATTTGGTACAGAAGTGCCATCATTCCAAGTCTAATGTGTACTAATACTAATAACTGTGCTGTTAATCACTAGTCATTTGACACCATGTGAGGGCTATGTTTATTATATATAACATGAAAAATAAATTACGGCAAGTTCGTTTTCCATAAGCATCTAAAAGCACAATGGGGCATATTGAGACAATAATTACTTTATCCAGTGAATTATATATAAACTTGTGTTCTATATACCGTATATATATATATATTATCCAAATGCGCATGCGCAACCTGATTCTCCGAATTAGTTTTTGGAGCATGGGCATGAACAAATAACCCATAGGCAAATACAAAAAACTAAAGTCTGCGAACCGGGACTTCCGACGGCGACATTGATTAGCGTAGTACATGATGGGAACGCAGAGTTTGTTTTAAAGTGTGAGAAAAACAAAATTGGTTTAGTTCCAGTAAATATTTTAGTTTAGTGAGAGATTCAATTTTATTTTTTGTTCATTTTTAAAACTCTTTTTTACGTTCTCTTGAAATTGATGAGTGAAAGTCTTGTGTATTAATCGTAAAAAGTTGTCACCAAAAATGTGTTCCAATTCAATTTGCGAATTTTGTGGGAAATGTTTATGAGAATCCCGGATGATTATTATTTTTGTGCTAGGTAGTCATCTATTTCGACATATTCCAGGTTCAGCGGCGGTCTTTTGGGAGGATCGTCTTTGTGAGGAGGAATCGCGTACTGTATTACCCGCTTGTCTTGTAACTTGATAAGATTACCAACCATATCTTTGGGATCTTGTTTTATATCACAGTAGTTTCGTTTAATTCCGAGGTGTTTACACTTAATCGGGTTAAACTGAAACAGACTTGGCCAATATTCATTTTTATGCAGTTTCTCATAATCATGCAACGTGGCAAAGTTGTACTCAAGCTGATTGGAAGAGAAAGGTCTGTGGCCAATTAGACCTGCTGCTTTATGTAACATCCCATCCGCTCGTCGCATTTCCGCATGTTGGTAGTTAGGCTGTCGACTCATGTCCGCACGGAACAACCGGAACCGTTTAAATAGTTGCTTTCTAATCTTCAGCATTCTCGCTTTTTCATTGAGAATTGCTTTTGCCTTTTCGTGTGTGAAACGACCTATTGCATTCTGCCGTTTCATAGACGTGGCATCAGGTTCAGAAAGGATCCACTCATAGTCAAAAAGCTCCCATGTACGGGGTCGTAATTCTTCTGCTTGAAACAGATCCTGGAATAGTTTCAATAGTCCCGGAGGGTACGAAGATCGAGAATAGATTGTACCCCGTTCCAACATCCCGTCAATTTTCTCTTTGTCCCCTTCAGGAAAAGAAAATGGAAACGTTTTGTGAAACATGGCATACAGGATCACACCCAGACCCCACACCTGATCGAGCAAAGGATTAAACCCGATTTGCTTCATGCGTTCCGGGCTACGATACTTCTTTGGACCGAATTCGACACCGTATTTAGTACGACTGATTGTCTGCGCATCTCCCCGGTTTTGAGCGGTTGTCTTTTCTAAAAATTGCAAGTCTTGAATACGAATGTCAAAATACTCTCCTACCAAAATATTTTCCAGTTTCAGATTCCTGCGCAATGCAAACAAAAATTTTAATTTAACCAAATGCACGAACCATTTACGCATTAAAAGGGTAATACGATCTTGTATTTGCCTGTGCACCATGTCCTTGTCGTGAAGATGACTGACGGCAAAAAGAATCTGACAAAACATTTTCCTCAAAATATCGTCAGAGAGAGAAAACTTTCTATCACCCCGAATTGAGTCGTCCTTAATGGACAGAAAATCATCGGACTGATTTACTTGAGGTTCCATATCTGCTTTCAAAACTTGCAGCAGGTTACCGCGTGATAGGTGCTCAAAAATATGATATTTTAACATTTTGGTTTCCAGATTTCCGTAGTAGTGAACAAAATTGACGTGACCAATACTCTGACTTTTACAGGTTTCTAGCGTTAACAATTGCTCCTCCGTTTCCCATTCTGGCTTGGACTTGTCAAACATTTTGATCAATACCTTGATGTTACCGTTCTTTTTCCAAGTTCCTATTCTAATCTCACCCCAAGGCTTCTTTTCGTGGGCCTTGCTGTCCATGTGAATTTCTGCCCTTTTTAACATTGAGTGTGACTCTTCGGAGTCCCGGTAAAATTTTACCCGGTTCACGTGAGGTCTAAACAGTCTCTCATGGGTTCGAGCTTGGATGCCGTAGGGCTTGTCAAAGTAGGGGTACTTCAAAGAACGAGGGAGCCATTCGGGTCGCTTTAATGTGTTCCATCCCATTAGTTGGGGGAATTCACAACGGACATACCTAAACTCTCCGCGATTACTTTTTAGGTAATCCTGGTGGGCCGGGCGCGTCTCTAAGTAGTGTTGAATGTCTTTAGGAAATTTGTAGGACATTGTAAATTAATTAAGATGGTTCGACTGTTAACGTACAAAAGTAAGATGGCTGGATAAAATGGTTTTTGTAAAGCGTAAGATTGGGCAATTGGGTTTTCCTTGTATATATATAGAATATTTTCAAAACGTTATTTAAAAATATAACACTATGAAAAACTGTTTACCCGAATTATTGATTGGGTAAATCGTGTTCGTAATTCGTAAGTAATGTTTCGTCAACAACCAATCAAACAGCATTTAAAACAAGGAATGCGCCTTGAAAATTTTTGGGTCTCGGCATACATGGCATTCGGGGTTTGGGAGTCCACAGTTCGATTGGTGATCTGGTGATGCCTCGCTAACACATACTGCAAGTACTGATAGGTGTCAAATTTGCGACAATGTACATTATGTACATCAATTGACATCAACACGCACATGTCGTTGATATAAACACGTTTGCAGAGAACTTGAATGCAGGCCAGCAACGTGGTTCTAAACATTTCACATTCCTAACATCACGAATGGCTGAACTGAAGTTCACGTTTGACATTGTGCTAGTGATGTAACGCAAATGACAAAATTAAGAAAACTTGTGTTCAAATAATTTTCAAATATCGCATTGCCTCTCATATCACCGTTCTCGGTACTACCATGATTGCCTTTTAAAATTAATCTTAATTTTATTATACGTGTTAAAACGAGGGTCGCGTGTGGTTGGTATGCTGTGATTATATTTCATATGGCCTTATTCTTATAAATAATTGTACAGAAAATTTGTTTCTTGAAGATGGAAACGCCTTTAAACTAGAGAAAAACATCCAGATGGTCCAAATGCAAATGTATCCTGTTTACTATACTTTTTGATAAACTGCGTTTCAGTGGGTGGTTCCAGTGGTACACAAACGGAATGTATGGATAGCAGACGATTTAGTAAAAATTTTATTTTGAGATTCCACTTCACCTCAGATGAGTCTTTAACTGTCTGTCTGAAACCCGTCATCATGAAATCATGAACAAGGAAAACTGTCATTCACCACCAACCCCCACGTCCAAGCCAGATCAGTGGCCGATCCTACCACTAATACCACTAATACCAGCATAACAATCCTTATTTTGTTTTCTGCGTCGTAGTAGGTAATTACCGATTGCAAAACAAGCAGAGCAAAGACAACTTTTAGTAAGTAATCCGTCGTGTATTGCATTGCCCCATCCTACGACTTTTCAAGTCATCTTACATCACCACCTTCTTCCGAGTCGAGTGAGTACATCTCCTCCTACCTTACCTTACAAATTAGACATTGACACACCGTCAGAAATAAATGCATATAGCAACACTCCTACTGTTCACATTTTATAGACTCGTAATATGCATTCGAGGGTATAATTTGCTAACGTCAAACGTACATATACGCTTTTCGTATGTAACTTGCAACTAATTTGATTACGATTCTGATTGAATATTCTGCTGTACTTGCTACTTTTTTTCGAAAGTGCCCTACTGCGTATATAACACACAACAAGCACTCTTTAAAAGTATGCTAGTAGTAGAAAGCCTCAACGTGTCTACGATATGCTCCTGTGGATATGATGATGACGATGATGATGATGATGGTGTTGGTGATGTAATGTTAAAATGCAAAGGACGCAAAGGAGGTGGAGGAAGTAGCATCACAAAAAGAGCGACCAACAACGGAGAAAGTTGTGTTCGTTTCCCTTTCATTTATATTAGGGGCTGTGTGGTAGTTAGTAGTCGTTGTGGTGGGTCGGTGATCAGTGATCGAGGTTGAGGTAAAGGAAGAACTGTGTTATCATCATCAAGTTTATCATCATCATTAGTTAATGAGCAAGTGGAGCGCGGAATAGACGAAGACACATTTGTTGGCAGCTTTCAACCCAATGAAATCACGCAAGGAGGGTATCATTGTCATCTGATAAAACTTGCTTTGTTGTAAGTAAACGTACGTTTTTATTTTAGAAGAACAGCTGTACTACGTGGTATGTAGTGTATTCCGTATTGGAGATGGCATAATTGTTGTTTGGTTGGAGGTAGAAAGATTATGATACATAGAGCACAGAGCACATAATAATATCGTGGTGGATGATTTTTTTAAATATGCGTACATATCTTGCAGACACACATATATACAATACAGTCCACTCCTCCTCACTTTATCATCATCACAAAGGGGAAGACAATAAAAGTGCATTTTAGTGTGATATTTTTTTAGAGAGCAACTGAAGAAAAAAAACGGAAGTGGAACAAAGAGGAGTTAAATAGTAATTATTAATCTGGGTGAATAAAGTGTTCAGTTGTCAGTCAGTAAGGAAGGAATTTTACGTAAATATTTTAGTGAGAACAGAGGAACGCACTACACGCACTAAACGCAGCATCAGCACATTTTGATAATATGGAGGAATACGAAAGTATCATTTTAGTGCAACCTGAGGTGTTTGTTTACAAAATTCCTCCCAGGACCACTAACAGAGGCTATAGGTAAAGTGATTTTGGATTAAGGAGGGGATGAATTAATCGTAGATTATTAAAAGTAATTATATTATTATCATTGTATTTTATAGAGCAAATGAGTGGAACTTGGAAAACCCGGATTGGACAGGGCGACTACGGTTGGTTCACAAGGGAAATAGATGTATAATAAAGTTGGAAGATAAAGTCTCTGGAGCACTATTTGCACAGGCACCAATTGATGAGTATCCAGGTGTAGCAATTGAGCCAGTGTCGGATTCATCACGTTATTTTGTTTTGCGGATACATGATGAAAATGGTAATATAACCACAACGAAGTGGCTTTTTAAATAAAATTTATTTAGAATAGTTATTATTGAAGATGTTAGCGAAGGAAGGATAATATTAATAAACGGAATTCATTTTCAGCTGGTAGGAGTGCTTTCATTGGCTGCGGTTATGCGGACAGAAGCCAAGCATTTGATTTACAAGTGTCTTTGCAAGATCATTTTAAACGGGTGAAGAAAGAACAGGAAATTGCACAGGAGCAAGAGGCCCCTAAACCTGCTTTAGATCTGGGTTTTAAGGAAGGCGAGACAATAAAAATCAACATGAAAATCACTGTATGTGCTTATCCTCTAACCAACCCTTTGTTGTATTATCAAGTAAAGATAAGGCATACAATGATGACTTTATTTTTCTACTTTTAGAAAAAAGATGGGTCGGATGGATCAAGTCGGGCTAAGCCTAAAAGTACTACTGGGGGTATTTTACCTCCTCCACCGGGTGGTGGAAAGCTACCACCTCCTCCGGGGGGTCTCGGTGTCTCTCGTGAAGCCACCCCGACCAGTTCACCCACACATGCACCCAAACCCAACGCAGCTCCTTCAAATCCTAACCCGGCTAGTACGAGCAACTCTAATTGGGTTCAGTTTTAAAAGCAAGACTTGGTGTATAAAAATATCACTCATCTGCGAAAACTGAACAACTCATCAAATAGCATAGGATATCAACCGACCAGGTGACCACGTTGCGTGTGGTGCATTCATATATTCCATCATCATTCACAGTACTATATAGTTATCAGATTTTATTTAAGAAAAACAAAAGTATATGTATTAGGTCGACAAAAAATGCAGGTGAATATTGTTAAATCCTAAAATAATAATTCCTACTATTACTACTGTCTAATGTTTCTGTCTGATATTTAATTCGAATTGTTATTTACAGTGACGCAGATTTTTGTGAACTTTCTTGTGTTGTATGTGAGCAACTTGTTTTTCTATAATTTCGCAGTTGTGTGTATGTACATATGTGTAATTTTTGTATGTTACAAGTTAGTTTTGTTAGGCGTGTACTTAATAATTTGTTTGCAAATTGTGGACTGATTTGTTCTCATCCTCATCATACTATCAACCACCAACCAGCTACTGTATAGCTATAAGTCATGCGCTGACATTATCACTTTTATTTGTTACTTTTATGATTGCTAAACCATGATCATTACCTGTTAAATCGTGTAAATTAATCGTGATTGCGGTGCTTGGAGGCGGCTTGATTGTTTTATTGAAACGACTAAACCGCAGGAAAAAATGAGATCAATGGATTAAGAAAAATATGCTTGATGATGATGATATGTCGTGTTAGCGAAAAGCACACCTGCTGGAGACATTCCAATAATTATTATTATATATGTAAAATGTAAGTATACAGGAAAAAACAAATTATATTATTCTGCAGATATCAACAAAATCAAATTATAATTAGAGTCGAGTAATCAGTTCAATTCAATGGATCTATAAACATTTATTTAGCTAGCAATCGACGTACCGCCGATGAAGGTAAAAACGGAGAAAATACAGGTAGAACAAATGATGTAGCAATATTAAAATATAAAGAAACATACCTATTTAACTGTTATTCAATCAACAGGAACGATAAGATAATGTGATTACAGAATAAAATAAAATTGTTTAAAAACACAACCGCAGAGATTGATTTCAATGACTGCTACTGTGAGAAGTCACAGAAGTTTATTTTGATTTTTTCAGTCTGCTTTTTGACAAGTTTTTTCCATAATGAATTATCATGTAATATAATAACCATATATTATATTATATCATCAGTGTTTATCATAAGTTACACATAACAAGTTATACATTTAATTTTTAACACATATGGTTACACATATATGTATATGGCTCATCATATCATTAGAGGTTATAAGGTAGAGGGTCAAAAAGATTTGCCGTTGTTTTGTGTTTGTGTAAAATTACATATGGGTGTTTCTGGTAAATGCAATGCAAAATCTACTTTACTACCGTTTCAACAAAACAATGACAGACAGTTGCAATTGTAATAGACTTTTGTTTTGCACATCACAACAAAAAGTTGTACAATTACATAAGAACAATATGAAACGATCATTTCACGTATGACTAGACATATCCTTACTCAAATAGAACATCAAATAAACATTCAAGATTAAGAAAAACTGCGTGTTTTTTTCTTTGCAAACAACAACGAATATGTGTTACATCAATACGATGTAGGTACGAACAGACGAACGAAAGGGTGTACAGAAATGTGCACGAATGTACAAGCACACGAACCATTAATAACAAACGACAAATAGGACTGTGTCAAAAATTCACAGACTTCATTTCTATCTATTGCTAAAAAACAAACGAATGTTTGTTCGAAACTGAATAATAGTTACGATTTCATCGATTCTACAAAAAGTCTATCAACATTCATGATAACGATTAACGATACAGAGTGACATAGTAGTATTATTAGTATTTTGATTTTTCACGAGCAATTTTCCTAGACACAGGAAACAGCGCTGTTTGTTTACTAATGAGTAATAATATTTAAGTAAATTACGTTGGGACACAGTTTAAGACATGAAACATTCATTTGTTCTTTTGCTGAAGTAGTACGATTATGAAACACCGAAGAAACGTTTACTGTTGATCGGATGTTTCTGAGATTCATGGCAGTCTCTTGGCACGAAGAGCTCGTGGAGAGATACCTAACTTGAGGGAACGCATGGCCAATGCACGACTGAAGTGACGTGGCGGTGGCCTTGATAAGTCCTGTGCTTCATTCTCATCCAGATTGCTTAGCATCATCAGTAAAACACCGAGTACCAGGAAAACTATAATGAGAAGAGTGCAAATGTGCAGCCCAGTTCCGGCCAAAAGGTTTTCGAGCTCCCGTAACGCTTGCTGAGCTGCAGCGTGATCCGGTCTCAGTTCAAGAGTGTGCTAGAAAAACAAGACAAATTTATTTATAATATAAATGATACGGCATAATGCCAATCTCATTCAAATTTAGATTATTACAACTTACGACTTACTTTAAAATGCAGAACGGCTTCTTGGTGGTGTCCATAGGCTTTGAGTATCTCCCCCAAGGTGAAATGCTGCTGCCATGCATTTCTGTCCGGCGCTTGAAGTTCAAGGGAGCGTCGGGCTAAAAACAGTGCATCGTCCAAATATTGGAGTGTCAACAGTAAACGAGCCAAGTTATGCAAAACCTAAACATAAAACAAATTACACCAGTTAGTATTTTTCCAAACAAAGACGATTTACTTTCATTTAAGTAGTAAATATAAACTCTAAGGAACCTCAGGATTGTTAGGAGCTACTGCCAGCGCTCGTCGAAAACACTCTATCGCGCGCAGTGTATGGCCCTTGATCCTCCAAAAGTTTCCAATTTGATTATAAAGTTGAACGGAGCTCGGTTTCTGAAAGCACAAAGTTATTTATATTTTAACTTGTTAAGACGATTCATTAGTAGTAACAACAATCAGTTCTTGTACATCTTGTATTCACTCCGACCACACTCTATCTTCCTACCTCTTTTTTCGCCTTCCTCAGCTTTCTTTCAAGGGTGTTTAAGTCGATGGTATCTTTTTTACTACCCTTTTTACGAAACACCATTGCAACTGAAGGCTCCGGAATGTGCGGGTGATTGTGACGATTTGCCACCCCAATTAGCTGATCATAGTAAGTGAAATTTGCAGGGCGACCTAAAGAAAGATAAGAAGAGTATTATCTGTAATCTGAAAATCATTGAAGGTAGAAGTGGATGGGGCATTATAAGGAATGATACAAGCTGTCTGAAACCAATGAAGCCGACATCGTTGAAGAGAGAGATCAGTGTACAAAACTGTATTTTTTAAATTTCCATTCAGCATTTTGAGCATCACTACCAAATCTACAACAATGATGTTCCACATTTTGGTTCAACATGGTACATGGTCAACACCATTTTTCAAAAACTTAAAATGAACTTGGTTTTTGATTGTTGCCCTCTTCAATAGCTCATGTAAAAAGATATGAACGGACAAAGGAATCGAATTTTACATATATCACCAGCATAATTTAGCATAATTTAAATATCCAAAGTAGGCTTACATAAATTACAAAACGTATCAGCACAATATTCAAAAAGTATGGAAATTACCGGTTTCACGAACGGAGCACCGATACTAATTTTGGCACGCTAACTAGGTCACTTTATCGTGATTGTACAGTCACTCTGCTATAAAATGTTCACAATAGTCGTTTATTTGTACAAGGAACACAAGTTCCTGTCCTGAAAAGTTACCGCCTCGGCGTAAAGTATATTCCTATATCATTCCTGATGACGCTCCATTCATGTGTAAACTTATCAAATCATTGACCTACTTACCACAGTCCAGTACCTCTGGACTATCGTCATCGATGGTAACCCCAATGCCAGCCCCTCCGCCAGAAATATTCTCAAAATCGGATGCCATCAGCATTGACGGATTGCTACTTGCACCACCACCTGCAAGTGTGCAACCTTTGCAATAGGTCTCCTCCCCGTTTTTAATCCACGACCCCGAATTAATCACTGTAGTGGCGAGGATTTGAAGGACCAGGTCAACTTCCTCTTCACTATTTGAGATCAATGTAGATGACGGTCTATTCAACCGTGAATATGGCAGGGATTCGTTTTGCGTATCACTGGACACATGGGATAAGCGTCCTTGACTATACGTCAGGCTGGGAGAATTCCCTCCTGGGAGAGATCCTGGATTTCGTCCGAAATTCCCTTAAAATTTTGAATAAACAAAATCAAAGTTCATAATAATCCATAATGTATGACCCAGCTGGTCCAAAGACTCCTGCCGATAAAACACGTTCTCTCTAAATAAAGTAAAACTCACCGGTAATAGACATTGTTGGAGTTGGATCTGGAACAATGGTATTTCGTCCATTTTCTTCGACAAGTCTCCAATGTGGAGATGATCTGGTATTTGTGTCCAAAATGTGAAGTGATAATACGTACAATGTCAAAAAGTACGAGTAGGCTGACCAGCCAAAACAATCGTGCCCGTGAGAAGGCATTTTCTTTTTTAAACCATCAAAGTATGAGCCTTAACAAAACCTATAAGAAAACAGAGAATTAAAAACAAAAGTCATTTACCCCTGCAGTTAATGAAATGTAACGTATGTTCTATTTTATATACACAAATAAAACTAACAATATGAATACACTCCTGCCCCAATGACAAAATAGACGCGATATGTGCACTAATTAACTATCCCTTTCGGTTTACGATGTACGCGTTTATACGTTCTTGTCGACGACCTAAAAATTCATTTCCTGAAATCTCTCTCAACCTTAAACACCCCAGAGATAAAATACTAATCGTCGTAATAGAGAAATAGAGTGTCAAAAAATGTATTCATAATTTATGTGCAGCCAAATTTCACTATCATCACTATCACCTGCAACAGCTAAGAACTCGAACGCGACACATACATCCAGGTACAACATGTACTAAACCAATCGTCCATTTTCCCTATCAAATTGTTATTATACAATTACAGACCTGCTCTTTTGGTATACCCTAGTACCTGCCTACCCTCGCTTATCAGCACTACACTCTCTGTTATCAACATGATGTCATTAAAACTGAAATCCTTATCAGTTACAAAAATTGCACTTAAACTTCGTCTGTATCTTGGGATAACAACCTTGTAATAAATTCAATTAAACATAATCAACAGATCAACACCAACAACACTCCACTCCGTTTCCTAAATTAAATCCTTGTCCAAATCACATTATTTATAAAACAACAAACATAAAAAACGTGATACTCCGTAATTCCCTATATAAGCATAATAAAACCGCTATTTTATATTAACTACTCTGTATCACTTTCAGACAACCATCAACTGACTACATCAACTATAGCCGTTTTAGCTTATAATCTTACCACTAAGATTACGATTACCCCAATATATCGCCAATCGTAACAAGCTGTCGCTCACCTTCTTCCACTTTCTGACTCCCTTTCCTTTTTCCCTTCTTGTTTACAAGTTTCACTCGCCGTAAAAGCGACTATAAGAAAAATCACAGTTTTTCTCCAAGTTGTCCAAGTATAAGTATTCGTTAACGGAATAGTACTTCCACTGCCAATCACTTTCATAACAACTTCCACTATTATCTCTATCGTCGTACGCTTGCATTTATACTTTATATATTTTTACCAGTTTTCCCCATAAAACTTCTTCACATCGACAAAGACACGAGCAAGTGGGGTAGCACAAAAAGAAAGTACTTTCATTAAAATAAACGAGGATCCACTTTTC
Source organism: Callyntrura sp. NNG-2020 (assembly GCA_027744055.1). Classification (NCBI taxonomy): domain Eukaryota; kingdom Metazoa; phylum Arthropoda; class Collembola; order Entomobryomorpha; family Paronellidae; genus Callyntrura; species Callyntrura sp. NNG-2020. Next base: position 31,013 of record JAHZNE010002398.1, read on the forward strand.
CAGGTTTGCACAAAAAAGTCTTCTTTTGATCTTCCTCTCCTTTTTTTATACCTACTCCATTATAATATACATGCCTTCCTCTCGACAACAACGCAACAAAACACGGACTTTCTGGAGCAGAGCAGCATAACCAACAAGAGGAACCACAATAAAAAGCGAAAGCCCTCTTGACTTGTGTATAAGTGGGTATATATATACGTGTGTGTGTGACCCCACAAGGCTTTTCTACCACACCATTAATTAAAAACACATACACATTAATAACAAAAAGTAAAAAACACTTTCTTTTACAGTCGTTACATAAAAAACTCACTAACAACCGCAAGAGCAGCAAGGAGTACACAGCATCACCATCTATTACTTAACATTTCTTTCAAAAACGATATATACTAATTATCTGTCTCGCTCTCGCGTTAAAATGTTGTGTACAAAATGTTTTTGCAGAAAAAAAATGATAATATATTCGCGTTCATATCTTTCTGTTATTTCGTCTGCTCTCTGCTACTATTTAGCATTATTTTTTTCCAATCACAAAGTATCAACTTTATGTGCATAATATAATATTATTATTATTTTTATTATTATTATTATTATTATTATGCATGCTGCCTGTTTAAAACGACTACATAAATATAAGAGCTCTAGTAGACACGTACATATTATAAGCGCACATCAACATTCATAAGTTTAGTGGAGGAATAGAATATGAAACGAGGAGACCACCACCACCACCACTGCTAAAAAGTTAAACTTTAGTATACGTATATTTATCGACAGGAGCGGAGCGGAAAACGAAGGAGTAGCAGCAGCGACATAAGGGAAGAAATATCTTGCTGTGTAGTTGCAGTAGTAGGTTGTACTAGGTTATATCAACCAACTTATATGCCTATAAAAAAATGAGCTAAAAATGTACTTATAATACCTACATATAGCGCATGCACATTAGATAGGTAGCTAAATTTGAACAGATTTTTTACACAGGATAAAAACATGAGCATCATCGCCATCATCACGCTTATAAACACTTATGTGCCTACTATTATTATAGTGGGGTACTTGGTACTTTACGTTAAAAAAGTTGTAGTTTGTTGGTTGGTAGTAGAGTTCTGCTGGTAGTATAGTAATAGTGGCATTGAGCACGGGGTGCACACACACACACAGAGAGAAAACTAGTTTCATTCAACAGAGGAAATGGTACGTACGTTCATTTTTTTATTATAAAAAGCCTTTTACTTAATAAAACCATTGTGTCTGTGTGTCGGCAAATGTATGCTTTTCATTTTTTAAGTGAGTCCGTCATAAGCAGGCACATGTTGGCTATGCTGTCACACATTATGGGGGGTATGTGTTTAACGTAATAGGTACCGATTATGTGAGTGCGATGTGAGGATGAGGAGGAATAGTATTGCTGGTACCGCTGCGCTGGGAATGTGGAATATGAGGAGAGCGAACAGAAAGAAACCACTACTATGATCCAATATGTATATGATCTGATAAGACGTATTGTGAGACGAGAGCAAAAACATGCTTTTGTTGGGCCTTTTTTTTATCCGGGTATATATGATCCGTTTACAAGGATGCATTCGTCTGTTCACAGCAGAGGGAACATCATTGCCACCATGGCAGGGACTACGCCACCAATGTAAAATGATAAGGAAGGGGAAATAACATTGGAGTGTACTGCAGTGTATCTTTCAATTCTATTTCGAGTCGGTTTTGGGGGTTTATTATTATCGTTGAAAGTTAAACGTAACGTGTCTAAAAGCATTCTCTATGACTTCCACACACACTTTTGTATCGTTGAGAATAAATACATGGCAAGATGATCAAAAGGAATTAATATTGGTGTGTGTGCATCGTATCTATTTACAAAGAGCTCCAAAATGGTTCATTTTGTGAACAAGTAAATAGCATTAGTACTATTACGTGCCAAGCCATTGTCATTGTTGCTAGCACATATTACAGGGAAAACTATACGATATGTCTTTCTTAAACTAAAAGTTTGTAAGGAGACGATAAGAAAATAGGATCATCAGAGAGAAGTTGTACTGGGGTGTTGTGAGATGGTCACATGAAGCTTCCTTTGAATCCTCGCCATTTGCCATCATCATCATCATCAACATCATTGCTGATGTCGACAATTTTTACTCCAATTGTTGTGAGAATTATAGAAACGTGAATTCTGCAAACAGCTCAATTCAATTCCAGCTTCCGTTGTCCAACACACAGGCATTTACAAGCATGAGGTTCTTCAACTACAACGGCAAAAAATGGGTCCTACTTGTTTGTGGTGTAAAGAACAGCGGAGAAGGAGACCAAAATAAGCGTAGAAACCAGCAGACATGCATACACCATCAAGTATTCAACGACGACGACGACGAGAGACTACAAGGCGATCACGGATAATATTATGCTTGTGGCATCATTTTACCGAATACGGACACACACACATGTACATATTCACTACCACCAATATTTACCCGTTTTCCGTTCCTCCGCCGTGTTCGTGTTGAATGAGGCACTACATTTGGTGCTACCGTTTATGTATATTCTTAAGCGTATGTACCTACAAATGCACAAATGACAATAGCACAACAACACACACACACACATTATTGCCGTACCCTATTATATCAACAACAATGAAAGATCTACAAAGTTACATACGTATTCACACACAGCAACAAGAGCACACAAGTTTTTGTGTGTACAACATCTCTTGGAGGGAAGGGAACTGTTCTGAGTTTACCTTTGCTTGTCGCTTAATTACCGTTTCTACCTTAAACTCGTACAGGGCGAGCAATATGATCATCTTCACGCAAATGATGAAAAAGTGAATCCTTCCGTCCTTTTTTTTCTCTCTCTCTCTCTGCTGCTGCTCCTCCGAGCGATCATCGTGTACGTCAAAACATTTTTTATCTTTGCTTCTTGCGCGTTCTCTCGTGTCTGCGTTTGTGTGTGTGTATCTATCTCTCTTTCTCTCTCTCTCCTTTGATGACTCGGGTGTGCGTCCCTGAGTAAACAATGTTGCAGCAAGCAGCGTGTCTCCTTAATGATGATACAATGTACCATGACCAGCCATACTATTACCGACTTGATGTAATATGAAATGATGGTACATTTCAGAACACCACCACTCCACTTGCAAGAAAAATGAACGAAACGAAACCAACAGAGGAGCAGCAGCAGCAGAAAAAGGATAAAATTACAACAGACAGATATTTTACGAGTACATGTGTTAATGTTGTTAGTCTCTCATATCCGATCAAAAGAATTTCTTTCGCTCAAAAAAAGAGAATAAGGTTGTTCGAAACATTATGCCTCTCTCTCTCCCTCTACTACGCTTATTATTGCTGGCCCTGATGCTTACACACACACACACACACTTAATCAATACCTATAACAAGAATGTATTTTTCCTTCGAATCTTGCAAGTAGCATGAACGTGCTAATAGAAAATACAATGCAATTTTATAAGAATTTACTGTAAGTCAGCGTACACACATACAGACCAACAAATGTGTACACAGTCCTCCGTACACACTCACATATGAGCTAAAAACTCACCATATAATAATATTAAGTTCTTTCGCTTGCAAGCTCAACGTAAAGATGATGATGATGATGACGATGATGATGATGATGATGCTGCTGCTGGTGGTGGTGGTGGTGATTTGTGTGTGCTCTCTGTGAAAATGTGTGTGTGTATTCCGCCTGTTCTTACTGTTCGTTATATGTGTGTGTGTATTCATTTCATTTCCTTCCAAAACTTCCAAAATTCCATATTCCATCCCTTTCCTTCCCACACACACACATACTCACCATTTGAGATCATATTGTATCATCGTAAAGAGAGCGAGAGAGAAAAAGATCAGAGAGAAGAGAGAGAGAGTCAACAAGCTACAAATACTACTACACAGCCACAGCTACTTTTAATTTTGATATTTATATTTTTACCGTACAACAAACTGTGTACAAACCAAATCTACATAAACGTTCATCACACTCAAGTGATGTGATGATGTTGTTGTTGTTGATGATGGTGATGATGAGCTGATCATCATCATATCATCTTTCTGATTTAAATCTAATAATAATGTCCGACTGAAACAAGCAATATTATTATTATTATTATTATTAGTAAAAATCCATAGGCGCATTTACAAATACAAGCAAACAACATCACCAGCCAATAATTTTTGTGTTTTTGTGCAAATGTAAATTTTATTCATGGTGAGTCTGTCTGTTCTTCACACACTACACACAGCAGCCTAGCGTTTTCATCAAATACTCAACGTAACATATACTCTCCCACAAGAGAGATTTGCTGTTTGCTTTTCTGTTTGGCAAATTAAAAAAATGAGGGACAGAAACAAGAATTCTTTTTTATCCATGTGACATGTTGGTTGGAAGAGAGAGAGAGAGAGAGAGAGAGAGAGAGTGGAGAGTTTACAACAGCAATAAACAAAACCCCAACTAAAAATTATTATGTGGCAGTTATCCCCCATAATGAGGAGAATGCTTACAATCACGACGAGAAATTGTAGCAGAGACGATGGGGATAAAGTGTCTTTAAATGGAAATGTATCACCCTACTGCACTTCTTGCAAGACGACAGTTTACTCATACTCATGATCGTTGTGTGTGTCTGTGTCCGTGTGTGGAAGAGAGAAGGACGAAAGAGAAAAAATTAAATTGAGAAAGAGCGCTGAATTTCCTCGCAAGCCATTTTTCGGAAACAAGTGACAATATTTTCCATAATGAAGACACGGATTTGGTGTAACAATACGTGACGATGACGGTTTGCCTGAAAGTCTAGAAAAAATGTGTTCTGCCATTAAAGAGAAAACTATGTAGAGGTGGTGGTGATTTAACATCATCATCGACAACATTCGACATTTTCCTTGTGCGTGTCGCGAGCAAGTACTAAAAGACAATTTAAAAATAAATCTGTGTACAGCAGAGCTAAACAAGTCTTTCCTGTGTTTCAGTTACGTCGCACTGCCACCGTGTGTACATGTGGGCACTTATATACCTACAAAAACATAAAAAAAACAGCCTTGTTGATGATAAATGAGAAATAATTTTTTGTACTGTGTTGAAATACCAGCCTACAAAAATAAGGCCAATGTGAGAGTTAAAAAATGTCGTCTTCTACCAAAAAGAGTGGAGGTACAATGGGTGTAAATCAGAAATCTGAAAGAAACAGTGAAAACAATAGTTCTTCCGGTGGAGGTGGTGGAAATGGTGGTAGTGGTGGTGGTGGTGCAAGTTGTAAAGGAGATTCGAATAGTACAACACCATCGAAAAATTCAAAACACGGCGTGTCGAAAAATAAGTCTAGCGGTGGGGGCAACACTGGCACTCCAAATAGTAAAGCAAATAATACTGGAAATGCTGTGGGAGGAAATAATGACGCGTCTGTAAATCCTGCCATTCTTAATCAACAAGCCCTGGAAGCCCTGTACTCGGCCACGTATGTGGAAGACTTTATCGACTGTAACGATAACATGGGAGACGATCTTATACGTCAAACGACAAGAATGTTTGAAATGGGCTCGAATTATATGAGTAAGTTGCACTTCCCGTGCAGATTTTTAAAGCGTGATTTTTTCACACGGAACTTTATAATTTCGAGGAGGCTGTGATGATTAATGTATTGACACCTTAAATTTTGCAGCGTATATCAGGGAGCTGGAATCTGCAATGGCCATTCTCCTTGGGGAAGATGACGGCGACCATATAATTCCGGATCAGCTAGGTGCGGATAAGAAAAAGGCAGTATTTAGGTTACAAAATGTATTAATGACGGCTCAGGACACGGGGGACGATAGTCTCCAAGTGATGCAAAGTATACAAGACCATATAGAAAACAAAACACGCCAACTGGATGTGGATAGAAAGAACCTAGGTACGCACTCTTTTTTGTAGGATTAAAATAAAGGGACACGGCAATTCAAAAATTGTTCCTTTAAATTTATTTATTATTGAGAATAATTTATTTATTTTGTTGTTGCAGCTGAATTCTGTAAAGAGCAAGATACACCTGAGACCCCCTTCAAGGATCCTCCTCCGCCTCCCACAG
>JAHZNE010002399.1:0-26183 GCA_027744055.1 Callyntrura sp. NNG-2020
ATGTTGGGAATACCTCCTACAGAAATCGAAATAGACAGTTACAAATACCTAAAACACAATGTGGGCTGATATGGTGATTTATGCCGTTTTCTGTATAGCCTGCCATCCAAACAGATCTCTTTGCTTGAGTTCCCTATCTGACATTATCACTAGTGATTTTCCATCAAATTTACAATTTTTTTATATTTGACTACTACAATGTACATATGTACGGGGCTGCTCTTAAATATTATTTCATGAAATGCCTATTAGTAGATTTTCTGCTTGCCTGTCAGCATGTCTGCCCAGAATAAAAGCGCCCAGCCACGCTCATTTTCACCCACGCACTCTGTCCATCCCATCAAGCCTTTTTTGAAGTATTATTATTATTATTATTATTGTATTTTTTCTACTTACGTTATGCTCATCTCTCAGGCATTTTTATCCCCCATTCAGCCATTAGTTATCTGATATTGCCTATTTCTGGACAATGCATGTTGTTCTGGGATGCAGATGCAACTGTGTGCCCAATTTTTCCAAAAGTAACAGAGAGATGGAATCAGGCGATATATGAGGAGAGTTGAGTATCGAATTAGAGTGTAGTGAAATGCACGACTTCACTTGTATAGATCACTCTCTGCCGCTTGTGGTGTGGGAGGGTGGGAGTAGGAAAATGCAAACAGACAAGCATTATTATCATTATGTTGTTAGCATAAAATTGTGGTGTGTGGTGCTAATGTAAGGTAGGCTCACGCACTATTTGATTTTCATTGCACACCATTGTCATCATCATCATCATCTTCCTCCTCCATCCCATCTTACTCTCCAACTATTACTGACATTATCCATTCTCTTCGTGAAATATTTTCCCTTACAACATTGCATTCACGATCACGAATTCCCGGCCCAATATAAAAAACTGCCAATATTGCCAGCAGCCAGCTTGCACAAAAAAAAATTCCACACAAAAGCTATTATATCACCTGAAAATTCCATATTACATAAAAATAGGTGCAATACTGCCATGCGCTTGTTCCCCATCCAACAAGCAAAGAAACGAGTGAAAAAAAAGTTAAAATAACTTTGCCAATGACAGGACGTTTTTTTTTCTCTCGCTGGACTGCTCACTGTTATGTTGGTTGGAATGTTTCATTTCATCTCTTTCACACGGGGAACACTTACTTTCACGTCACGTCACACACACACACTCACATCTAGTACATTATCGACTCAACTGCCGACTGCCCACTAACCATGTACACTTAGCATCTCTTTATTTCTTTGGGTACATACTGTATAGAACAGTATTGCATATACGTTTCACCCCTCAAAGGCCATAATTATTGCGAATCTTGCAATACATGCTGGGAAAAGCTGCACTCTTTCATCTCCGTTTTTACGCAATTTTCTTGGATCGCTCCTCGTCAATGCATTATTATTAGGCAACAGATGCCTTCTCCCCACTGAAATAAAATGTGATGGTGTGTGCTGGCACATCGTGAACACACAACCATACAACACATAATTTTGGCGAGTAAATACTCCCAATATTATCATCAGCACTCCAAATGTGTGTATATATATATATATATATGTTATATAACGTATATCGTTAACTATTTCATTCTCGACTTCCTTTTCTCGCCTGTTTCTCTCCCTTTTACTGCCGTTTTTGTATATTAAAAGTGGCAGGGGATGGATGGTTTTCTTAAGTAGGTACTTTGTTCCCTCCTGTAAGTCATATACTCTGTTTTTCCTTCGCCTGGTCAGGAGATAACCGAGAACGAGTAACAAAGCGGAAAAAAATTCTATAGAAAGTATTGCAGATAGAAAAAGCAACTCACTTTTATTGTAAGTCTGTCTCTTTTCGTCTTTCATTTCCAGCAAACAACAAAGGAAAAAAGGAAGGAGGATGTTGGGAGGAATTTTTTGTCTCTCTCTCTGTGTGTACGTAAAACGTAAGCGTAATCACAATAAAAATCAGTAACAAAAGCGAATGGGAAATGATGGTGATGCTTAAGCAATCATTTATACCTATATATACTACATCCTCCTCCTTTTTTACAACGGGAGATGTATGAAAGCATATATACATGTATCCAAAGCACCAACAATAAGTTTACGTGTTATTAGTTACCAAACTAATTCTCGTCCTGAATATGTTTGTCGTTGAAGTCTGTGGAGCAGTACGGTCATAAACACTGCTACACTCACAGACGACTGCATACGAAAAAAACTTGAGCATCGATTCCCGAGATATGCCGTTGTGCCATTTTTTGGCATTCCGCTTCGATTCTAATCCTATCCCAATTTCTTGTGCCAAGGTGCACATTTGCAGACATCTCACGTACGTTTTTACATGTAGCAACAAGGTTCAAATTTATGGTGTCTGTTCATGACCTTTTAAAGGCAGGTGAAATTCTCCGCGTGGTCCCTAGGGAGAGAGTAGGGGTTAAAGTGCAACACCGTTTGCCTCCTCCTAACTTTTGGGAGTTTTGCTTCAACTAGAGAGAACTTCACGGAGGTCTATAATATACATGAGAGAATACAGCGGGTGGGGTTGCTTTTCTGTTGGAATGAACTTTGCGAAGAAATGCACTTTTCAATTATGCATCAGCGATACCCAATTTACTTCGCAATAAAAATCAGTTAGCAGAACCTCCACTACCTTCACATCATCATCATTGCTAGTAATGAGTACATATTTGTGTGTGTTGCTACTTTGCTACCACCGTAATAAATGATCATGAGAATGGGCTAGAAAATGGCTTTTTTCAACAAATATCGTCATACATTCGGCAAACAACTCATGCATCATCATCATCATCAACTGCTATACAGGAAAAACATTCCCACATATTATTAAGGGTCGATAAGCATTGTTGTGTAACGATAAAAAGCGTCCATCTACCAGACAGGCATCGGTGGCAACCAACCGTTGGCATAAAAAGCTCGGGCATGGTTTTTAATTTTCTACCCTGGCCTTAATTTCGCTTTCCTAATAACACCGACGTTACGAAGTGCTACTAATATCTTGTTCTCAACCGTCATTTACGCTTTGGTAACCCCACACTGTAAGATTTGCGTTGTAGCCTATTTATGTAGCAAATAAATCAAAACTACAATACAAATCATAAATACACACTGTCTAACTACCTACTTAATTTCAAACTGATTTTATTGCACTTTCTATTAACTTTATAAAAAATGGCATGGGCTTATACTACCTCCTTCGTGGGCGTTGCGGGCTCTCAGTTTAACCAAAAAATACGTTTTTTATACGCAGTAGAAATGCAGGTATGTGTGTCTGCTACTCCGATCGATCTACGCTATAGCAAACTTTAATACCGGTTTTAGAACCAATAAATGACGAACAAAGAAATGGATTAGGGAATGTTTAAAATTTAGATGACGTGTGTTGTTGTAGTTTGGAAAATTCCAGTTATGTTATACTGCGCAAAGATGATCATACATAAAGCAGAAGCCAAAAAGAAACTGGCGTTTTACGACGAGTGGTAAAGACTAAAGACAATTTGAAAGATGTCTTGTCTACACATACATTTTGTCATCTGGCGAAAACCTTTAACTTCGTTTAACTAACCATCAAGTCGTTAATCAGAGCATTACGGTCTCAACTGACGACCCTTCGCGATATATGACGGAAGAAGGACGTCATGAAAAAAAATCTCATTTTGGTTTTCTCTCTATATCCATTCGTTGTAACGGAGAAAAATGGAAATTGAGAATTTGATTAAAGTAGAAAGGTAAAAAACTAGTGTTCCAATCCAGCTTTAGCTTGAAGACTTCCTTTTCAATGGATACATTCATACCATGCAATACAACTCTCCTCATACAACGGCTGGAATGTCAACAATCCCTGGTTTAATAATGCAGCAGCAAAAGAATAGATTTTCTCCGAAAAAAAAAGAAGAATTCAACATCAAACTGGTCCGATCAGATTATTTTCAATTTTCTCTCCGCCTGCCAAAAATATTTATTGTGGAACTCCTTTTAAAACCTTGCTTTCTTTGACGCCCTATCTATGTACTCCAGGAACGTGTATTTGCACAGCGGAAAGTGGAAAGACAGACATCAAAACAGGGGTGTACATTTCTAATGCTCACAATAAATATGATAAGAAGGAAGGAAATTGTATATTTTATCATGTCCCTTCCAAAAGCAACGATGCGATGATGTTGTTCCGTTGGATGCTGGATATCACCTAGACTGATGAAGGTGGACGACTGGTTAATATAAGCAGCGAGAATGCCTCTGCACGATGCTGTCTGTGTGCTTGTGCCTTTCATCATCCCACATCCCAACTACCCACCCCGTCTACCAACGTAATACACTATGAGTACTTTTCATACAAGAAAACGCGTCTGAGTGAGTTATTGCAAGTCATTTTCACTCTGTTGTTGATGATACGGAGTACTTTTTTTTCTTGTGTCGCCCCTCTCTATGAAATGAAATTGTCCAACAACAATGTGCCATTTTCTTGAAGTGTGCAAGGAGCCAGGTTTTTTGGGAATAGAAAAGTGGAATTACGTACGGTACAGAAGGAAGGAGAAGACGCCGAATGAATTGAAGTACTCAACTTTAACGTTACTACCATACCACACACTATTGCCATGCCGTCATCATGATCATGATCTTCTGTGAGACCATCACTACCACTACTTGCATTTCCATTAGTCTATAATTGGCCAAGCCTTAATCATCAAAGTGGTTCACTAGTCTTTTGTGCTGATGATGATGATGATGATGGTGATGATGATGACGGGGATTACGTGGTGGCGGTGACTACACACAAACAACAAACACACATGCCACACAAAACTATTAACGCTTCTCTGCATGCCCCTCTTCTGCCAGTGATGATGATGACATTACATTGCATTTTGCTGCTTGACTGCTTATACCACTTATTTTCGGGGGTTTCGTATGGATTAGATGGGGAGTAGTTGCTGGAAGGCTACTACGACATTTGGCTTTGTTGGCTCATGAAAGAAAACGCTTAAATGGGGGGATAGAGAGAGAGAGAGAAAAAAAAGAAGAGAAATGGCTTCTTTTCGCAAATATACATTCCTATTCACATTTTATACATTTCCTCACACCACGCCACCCTCAACATCATAGAAAAAACGGAGATACATACATGCACACTCTACACATACATAACCATTCAAGCTTACAAAAATATATACGGAATGGCGAATAGTAGAAAAAAAGGTAAAATAAGGGCCGACACACGACGTTCGTCTACTGAACGGTTACAAAACGTAATGGGACGACCAACTCCAAAAAAAGAATTTGTTGAGACCGTGTGGTACTCATACGCTCTCTAATATTCTTTCATGTTTTAGCTCAAATTACTTTGCCTTTTACGAATGTGTTTTAATGGTGGCATACAAAGAATGGTGGCTACAACAATAGTCTTTTATTTATATGATGAAGAATGATGACAATTTTAATTATAGACGATGTACTTGAGCAATTACAAAAACGGCTGTGTTCTTTTGTGAAGCGGCATCTCTCTCTCCCCTGTTCTCTCTGGGAATCTTTACATCTTTTTTTATTTTCGGTTGTTTCTTGGCCGTGGTTGTCGGATGTGTGACAAAATAATAGCTGTGACGAATACAATGACAAAAATCTACACAATACAGAAAGTCTAGTGTGTCTGGGTCTAGTGTGTAGGAAGGGACACAATGGCGCAAAAGGGGAAAATTTAATGTCTGCAAAGTCGCCACCAACAGAGCGTACTTTTACTTGCTTCCTAACAATATAATAATACAGTAAAAAAAACTTTTAAAAAATAGCCAAGTACAAATGTGTATTTTGCACGGAGTCACAGTCTCATATTATTACTATCATGATCATGTTCAGTAGCAAGGAGAACGAAGAAACGAAAGAGGATAAAAACGACTAATATAGACAATCGGTGCATGGACAACTGCTGTGTGTTCGTTGTTCGTCGTGTTGAGGAAAAAAATGGGGCTAAAGAAAACACAAGCAATTTGCTACGTTCTCTAGACAAATAAATGTTTAGGAAACGTGTATTATTTTATACTATTTTTATTTTTTATTATTACTAGTCTAGGATTACAAATGGTGTACACCAGTTTTGTGGTGGAGACGGTGCGCGGTGGTGGTAATACTTCAAGTTGCACCAACAAGGGAAAATAAACGACAACAAGAGTGATGATAATGGTGATTATAACGAATTTTCGCTCATTTACCAAACAAAAAGCCTCCGCCTCCACGGCGTATTATTATTACTTGAACAATTCCTCCTAGAGATGAAAAGTAGTACAAGTCGTCGGTGGCTTTTAACTAGATGCTAAAGCATAATCAATTATATATATTAATAATCATTATCGTCCATCTGACAAACTGTTGTTATTTTTTTCCTACGTCGTCATACCTATGCACTTTGTAGGCGAGATGTTCTCAAGTTGCACTCTCGCTCTATACTCTCTTCTTCTCTGCCTGTCTATTGTCTGTGAGTATCTAGTTATTTACTACCGCGCTTCGTTTTCACCTCTTTAACTTGGTCCGCTGTAGTCTCTAATCTGCACTGTAGCGCAACATTTTCGAACGGGGCCAATGTAAAAAACCACGTAATCCTGTGTTGTGCTTAATATTCACACAAATAGGGTTGACCTTCACACTTCTTACAGTAGATGGAATAGTAGCAGCTGCCGGTTATCCATCCTCACAATTCACCATTGGTGGTAGACAGAGACTCTGTAGGCCTGAACCGCATCAAGAACCACGTCTTTTTCTATTTCATTCCATTGCCATCTTTTCCACACCTCACACAAGTCACTAACTACCTGTGCGTAATGGGCACCTACTACTACTACAACCTGTGTGATTGTGTGATAGTCGGCCTGTTTTTTTTTCTTGATCGTACCGACCGACTGCGCTTACAACTTATTTTCTCATTTCATATCTCTACCCATTAAGCTATCGTCCCTGTCCCTAGTTTCAATTCAATGGAAAAGCATTTTTTTCTCTTCATTTTGTGATGACTCTGCTTGCTCCTGGTTGCTCTAGAGATGTGGTGGTGATAAATGATGTTGATGATGACCAGGCAATGCCGTGTCGTCTAGGCAATGAGAAAACAAATGGTAAACTGAAGGGGAAAAACGCCAGCTCCTGCATGCATCAGGTAGTTTTTAACATTTTGTGGCCATAGCACTAGTCGCAGCGTGATGGGCAATGAATGAGTTTAGTTTTTCGACGCTGTTGAATAAAAGGGATATTTTTACACGTACACGTACCACGTAAAAACCGTCGAGAAATAAAAGACAGCAGGATAGGTACACATATCTATTGTGCAACCAGAGTACACGAGAGAAAATGAATGCTTTTATTATTAGCTCGTTTGTCCGTTCTCTCGTGTTTTTTGGAAGAAATGCCACAAGAGTATATTCGATATAATGTACCTCCGTCCGTTCTACCCCTTCTCCTATGCAACGCTGCTACAAACACGCTTGATATTTTTCTCTGAAATTTAATATTGAATATGCCAGGCAGGCACACAACAAGCGTGTTTTAGGTTCTTTTGGCTGGAGAATAGTGAATTTCATGAGTAGGTATGTGTAGGTATGCGGTTTGGTCGACGCTCTTGTCTTTGGTTGAGTAACTCCTCACACAGTGTCAGGTGTAGTATAAAAATTCATCCTACAAACAACTGCCTGACTGCCTCCTTGTCTGCCTGTAATATGTAATGCATGCGCATCGTCAATCCAACTACCTACAAGAATAACAATGTGAACATTATAAATACACCATGAAATTTTTTATAGAAGGTAGAGATAGGTATTATCTGTCTTTTGACTCATGATGAGCCGTGAAGTAGTTCTCTCCCTCCCTCTCTCATCGTATATATCTATCGGGTTGCACTTGTACCCCTACCAACCAACCACTTACTGGATGTCAATCAAAGGATGAAATGACAACTGAATAAAAAAATTCACGTGCATAAACAGCTCGTTTGATCGTTGTGTCGTCGTAAACGAAACCAATTTCTTTTTAAACACTCACGATCATCAGCAAAAAATGAAAGAAGGCAAGATTACTATAATTTATCTACTAAAATATATTGTGTGCGGAGAAGATGAATAAAGTTGGTCGTCGTCATTCGTCATGTTGATCATTATAAAATTATGAATCTTCCATGGCGTATGGTACATGTTGTTGTTGTTGATGATGATGATGTTCTGTGTGGAAAATGAATAGGAGAGTTGCTATTCATCACACACACACAACTCACCCCACCCACCATTTACCCACAAGAACAACATCGAAAATAGCTTGCTGTAGGGAGGAAAGTTTGCAGATGCATATGAATAATTGCCGACGTAAAAATCAAGATTGGAAAAATGAATGCAGCTTTGGTAAACATTAACCAGAGGAGGGACAAGGTTGCTATTTATTGGTGTGGGTATTAAATTCCCTGGATTATTACGGCGAGTTGTAATGGTGATGATAAAATTGTTATCATGAGAAGCAATTTTGACCAAACATTACGATAATGCATGTGGTCCCATGACGTGGAGGACGCGAAGAGAAGCGAGGGGGTTAGGCAGTGACTAGTGACACTTGTCGAGGGTGCCTGTGTCGTGGAGTCGACATTAAAACTTAAAACAATAAAGATTAATTTTTTATAGCGTGTACTGTGTAGCATGGATCATTTTCTTATTTAATAATGAGTGATCATTACTATGGCCACAGTTTTCTGCCAGAAAATGCATGCGGTGTTGTTGTTATTGCTGTTGATGTCATTACTTTCAGCCTTACCATATAACCTGGTTAAGGATGGGGCAAACAAGCTTAAAAATTATTTTTACGATGAATATAATTATGATTATCGTTGTGTCGTGCACAGATTTTGGTTTTGATGCTGCATGCAGTTCTTTCTTATACAAAAATGTTCCACTGACAACTCAGAGAGAGGAGCAGAAGTAGTAGTATAGCAGTAAAACAGTAATAATAACATTGGAATTAACAGTAATAATAAATAATAATGTAAATAAAATTTCGAATAAAAATTTGCATAAGTGCAAAAAAATACGCACCCAGTCAAATTATTGTTGCGCATTGCGCATAACTAACTTACATAAGTATATATAATGGTATTTATCATTTATGAGGTAGTATTGCATAATTTACTTCATCATAGGGTACAACTACAGCACGTTACATTTACCCTTAATTTTTCTGCTTCCATTTTGCTGCGTGATCTCATCAGAGTTATGAACAGTGAGAAATAAAAGAAAACGTTAAATTTACAAAGTACACCCTGATAGATCTTCTATGGTGAATTTTTCTTGCACTGCAACGATGTACTTGAGGTAAATTGCAACAAATTTCTTGCGTCAATTTTCAGAACAAATTGGATGAATTTACAATGCCGAAATTGAAATTGAAAGTTTTAAAAATTAATGCATACTTGGTACTGGTAGAGAGTAAGTACGACAACAAAATAGGTATTATTTTATAATGTGTCGACAATCTCATTGTTTTATGAATTGAACTGGTAGACAATCTGCATCTACGAACTCATCCGAAATATTAATCTAAGCTATGCATTGACGAAAAATTAAAATTCATTTCCTTTAAGAGCTATCGTAACCACGGACGGACGGTGTGCAACAAAATTATATACTACCAGACTGGCTGCTCGTAAATAAGGGTAAAAGGAATACAGGATAATGGTCCATTGAAACGGCACTGCCTCTCTAGACTCACCCTAGCTAGCCAAACTGACTACACAATACAGTACCAACAAACGTGCCATTTTGCATTACAGACCATCCCATCCACCATGACGCGACGCGTCTGCAGCTGGAATTGTTATAGTGAAGCGACAACAAACTATGATTAGCAAAATAGAGCTGCCATTCCTAACAATTTCAGTAGAGATGAGCTTCTATGCATTTTTATTACTTATCGGAGGGGGGGGGGCAAATGGCTCGTCGTCGTCGTCGGCGTTGCCTTCAAGCCGTAGCATTCATACTTTGAAATTATGAAACAGAAGGTAATCAATCGGTCATACGAGAGTTTATTCGCTCAACACAAATTTTCACACAGGCTTTCTGTTTTTGTTGAAGGGGAAGACGACAGAAGGACAGGGTGACCTGACTTAAATAAGTAGTTTTGCTTAGCCAATACACATGTAATTTTCCAATTTTACACCAAGGAACAATTTGTGCCGACAATCTTTGATTGTTGGCCTTGTTACGGCAACCACTATTGTCAGCAACAGAACAAAAAAGGTTTTCCTTCACAAAACTAACCGCCGTGGCTTACTTTTAAACATGTGAACTACATCGTTATGTTATGGAAATGTCAAGAGAGTGTGTGTGCATGTAAGACATAAATGCGAACAATATATTACTCTGAAAGTGTACCATTGTTGCATGTGTGTGTAGTTGTGGAGTACGTGTGTACATTTCTACAATTCTCAGTCAACGGTCAGAGATCCATTATTGCCACATTCCCACAGTTTCCTTTCGTATTCTCTACAATCGTTGCAAAAAAGCAAATTTCTTGAATTGTTACCATTTCAAGAGGGATAGGTCACTCCCAAACAGGGGCCATAAATATTCCCCTTGCTCGCCAAGTTGCTATAGCTAATCATGTACTTTTTTTCTTTAAATTATTTCACGTTTCACCATATATTATATGTAATACTGCCTGCCCATCACAGTGGTTGTAAAACATTTTCCCCTTCAAAATCTCCGTCTCACACTCTTTTACTCTCTCTCTCTCTCTCTCTCACTCTGTCTCCCTTTCTCTCTTGTAAAAATGGAGTACAGCAGGGAGTACACACACATATATATTTTTCATATAGCATGCATGGAATGTATGAACATGGCTATTTTGCAACACCAGTTTGACTTGGGTCGCCCTCCCTCTTTCGCTCTCGTGTTCGCGTTCAATTTTTATGAGGCACCATCAGCCAAACTTTAATACAGATCATAATTATTATTATTACTACTGCGCTGCATGCACTACTGCCACTGTTACGCTTCTACGACAACTAATAAAATTACTACCACATCATCCTCTCGTTCTCGTCGCCCTCCATCAGAGTCTATAAAGGAAAAATGCAGAAAAACTTTTCAATATTACATATGGCGGCTTGTTACCCACCGAGTCTACTTGCAGAAGAGAATTTTTCGCGCAATTGACATCAAGGGAGACTAACGAGCAGCCAGAGAGGGAGAGAGCCCAGAGAGCGAGAAAAGGATCTCGCGGATGAAAATAACGCGTACATTTCTACATTTTGCATTTCTCATGACGATATGCACAGAGCTTTTGTTATTTTCGTTCCTGCTCCTCCTGCCTGTCTGCTTACTACTGGTTTATTGGTCCTTCAGCATTCCATTGCGAATTCATTTTATCTTTGGCAATTTCTACCAGGGTGCTAAAAACAGAAAGGATTCCACGCTGCTGCTGACGGAAAGCCCAGACCAGGAAATCAACTAAGATGAGATAATACGCCAAAAGAGGTTCGTAATTTCAGTGAGTCTTATTCTTACTTCGTTACCTCTCTCTCTCTCTCTCTCTCGACACTTTGCACCGCAAATACACTATTCACTCTTCTGGTCTCTCTGGGCTGGCTCTCTCAATTGTGATTGCATGCCCAGCATAATATACTATCTGATATTATCTCAGAGATTACACACACACATATATACGTGTACATGCATATATCTGTATGTTTTAAGTAATATTATCATAATCATTTATTTTCTGATTCCTTTATGACTCTTGGACTGCACGTCCCTGCCTCTAGTACATTAATATT
This sequence comes from Callyntrura sp. NNG-2020, assembly GCA_027744055.1. Lineage (NCBI taxonomy): Eukaryota > Metazoa > Arthropoda > Collembola > Entomobryomorpha > Paronellidae > Callyntrura > Callyntrura sp. NNG-2020. Next base: position 11,804 of record JAHZNE010002399.1, read on the forward strand.
ACCAAGTCAAAACACCATACAGCATTTTTAATCATTGTTCATGATATGATGATGATCCATATATCCATCCCTCTCCTCCTCCTTCGTTCCCATTGCTAATCTCTGGCGGTCCGTAGTTATGATGATGATGATGATGATCTCTCTTCTTTGCTCCTGTTCAATGCTCACAATTCGTTGGTTCGTTCGTCCATCATTTTTAGGATGATGGAAAATGTTGAGGAGGATTAGTAGTGCCAAAGACGCGATAAGAACAAGAACATAGGTTTTTTTTGGCATTTCATGCATGCAAGTAGTAGACAAGGGAGATGGAGATAATAATAATATATAATACGAAATGAATGGATATTGCGCTTAGTACAACCATCAGAACGTCATCATTATCAAGATTATTTTTTTTATAGATGTAGGGAGAATTTCATAAAGTAATAAGTGTAGGTATATATGATTATGTTCCTAATAATGTTTGTACTTTCGTACATAAAAATCAAAATCAGCGTCATCATCTCCTCAAGAAGTAGCTTGAATACAGACAAAAAGTTCGCAGTTTGTCGAAGAATAAAGTAGCATCACGTGTGCACATGAACAAACAGCAGAACATATATAGAGAGTACTAGGGTGGTAAAGATACCTTACCTTTGTTGGTAAGGTTTTCACCTTTCTTTGATCATGCCTACTTTATTTACACGTTGGCAGTCATAAGCATCCATATCCACATCCACCACCATCACTGCACTGCACTGACTACTATCATCATCATTGCAGCGTTACTTTGCAAAGTCGAAAGAGAGAGATATGCATGTGTGTGTACCTTTGTTATTACGTCCGATTCTCCTTGGTATTAGTTTTGTACAAGCTGACAAAGAGTGAATGAGTAAGAGAGGGACGCGATGACTATAATAATAATAATAATAATGATATTATTTTCCACTTCACCTTGTGTAGTAATGTAAAAATTTCTCACACATATTTTTAATGATGATGATCATCATCATCTTTCCCAAACGACTACTATAATAGCATATATAGAGAACAGTCACCCACCGCGCGTACGCGTCCCTCACTCGCAATAGTCATAGTCGCAATCACAATATGCGAGGTAATAGTCGTTGTAGAAGTAGTAGTAGTAGTAGTAGCAAAAGTAGGAAAATTCCTCCCATCCATCCATATGCATCACCGGACCTCATCATTACTATTCATCACCCCAGTGATTAATGTATGCACATATTTAATTATGATTATGAAAAGAACGTGTAGTTAAACGTTTTAGAACTGCACACAAGAGGGAGGGGATATATATGTAAGTGCATGCCTACATATAAAAGGAAAGTGATAAAAAAATTCAAGCCAGGCCGTGGTGATGATGGTGGTGCTAGATGAAATTTGTACTAATGTGGGAAATAGACACGAATGCACGCATTATCCTACATTTGACACTATTATAAATTGTAAGATGTGATTGCTGTCATTGTTAATATTTGGGAAATGGCAAAGTTGGAAAAAATATGATATATAGAGCATGTAATAGTAAGGAGTAGTAGTGTATAAACATGTTTTGTCGTCGTCATTGTACCTTTGTTCCAATTTTCCCTTTTGGAACGGAAACACGGAAACATACGTGATTTGGCTTTCGACAGATGTTTTAGATTTTTTACCAAAAATTAAGCACTTCACATAAATGTTAAAATGGAACGATCATAAGGAAACTAATAAACCCCATTTTGCCCGATGCCCAGCCCACATTTAACGAGCGGTGGGGTGACAAATAGCGTCGTAAAATCATCATAAATACCGCGTGCTGTTTATATACTTCGTGGTCTCATTACCTACCTTGTTATTTCAACCGAGCAATTAACCCTAAAACTTAAATTTTATTATGCGCCATGTTTCCTGAAATTTTTACCGAGCTGTTCGTCATCTTTGGTCCCAACGCAGCTCTAAATTTAGACGTGTTATTCTCGATTATGACGACGACAAACAACACTATAAAAGCTCCAATTGATTCCGCTTGTAAAAACTGATTCTTTCGAAAAGCTCACACATATTTACGTTGTAGTCATCAAATTCACTCAATTTCTTCCGTTTTGACGCTCTATAACTGCCCGACGACGTAATTCCACTAAAAATATTCCCTTGTGTCATACAACGATACAACACCACTCGTTCCCAATCTTCACACTAGTTACTACATTGTATGCATTTTGATACATAAAAAGACAATGTACTTCGTCGTCTTTCTTCAAAATAGAATTATTTAATCAAGAGCGAGAGCTTAATATGCATGGTTGCTGGTGGACGACGACGACGGGAGGGACGTGGATAGATGCTTCATCATCATCATCGCCAATGCTAGCATATTTCCAATTATGATTTTTACTATTTTAGACGCGAGCTTTGCTTGCTTATCCATTCACGTTGCATTAATGTGAATGCTGGTCACTGGTTATAAACCCACACACGACACGACACACACACATGGCATCATCATCCTCATGGAATGAATCAGTACGGCCGTGAACGTACACGTACGTACACATTTTTACATAGAAAAGTTTAACGTGTGCAGTTTTAAAAGAAACGCTGCTTTGAGGTGCCTCTTATGCATCATACACACAAGGGGAAAAAAACTTCTAGAGCAAGTAGTAATGCTATGCAACTTTTTTCTCGGCGCTTAATATCTACAACATGCTATCATCGACCAAGTTCTCCGTACAACAGGACGAGCGAGACGGCACGTTCTTTCCATTTTTACAAAAAAACATCAGCAGAGAAGCATTTCAGGCTTTAGTCAAATAGAGAGGAATGTCACCATCACACAAACGCACTCTCACATCACTTGTCCTATTATGCGATTTATATACACGAGGGATTGAGCACGGACTGGGGCTACACGGTATATGGATGGACGACGACGGCAACGACGGGAGGACATAAAGGTATAAAATATTAAATTCATTACTACATATTATATCACATTACCCAATAATATAATACTATATATCGCATTCGCGATGCGCATTCTACATTATAGAATCGCACAACACATATCGAACTAAAAGGAAGAATAAATTAAAGGAAAAAATGAATCTCTCTATCCTGTTGTGTATGCGCCCATTGTTGGTTTTTTAGTCATCTTTGGTCTTCCTATACACTTACCATCGCCATCATCATCGTCCTCAGCTTAGTCATTGTCATAAATGCCGTGCATAAAAAATTAACGTTTTTCGTTTTCTGTATGAATGATATAGTGAATTATGATGTGTAGTACACACAGATATCGGAATGACTCAAGTCCTCCTCCTATTATATTGTTGGATTGATCTATATGCGCTGCTATTGACGGTCGACGGTCTCTGTGTAGGCATGCTTGATTTACAGGCATATTTTTTCTACCATAAAAATGTAATATAAAACACAAAATGCATACCCCTGCTCTAAAAAAGTACTGTAAATGTATGATTAGCCATATTATCGTTCGTGTGTGTATCTTTCTCATCATTTTCGTCATCATCAATCGTCCAATACCGGTACCACCCGTGTTCTTTCTGTAAAATAACGGGGTAAAAGTCGTCCTAACTTACCAGTTACCATTACCATATATATAAAGTTTCATAATACCTACAAGCAAACTTTAAAAAATTGAATACAGACAATGTAGTGTGCATGCATGCATATTTTAAGAGTTTTCTTTTTTCGTTTTGGTTGGAAGGAGTCTTGTTCGTACATAATAATATGTAGTCTGTTTGTGTATGTAGAGAGAGAGAGATGGGAGAAACTTTTTAAAGTTTTGTTGAAAGCCTTTCCACGTATGTACATAATATGATTGCTGTCATAAAGAAAAGTAAATTGTTTCACAACAAGAGGAATTCAATCGGTTGCTGTGTACAACAATACAATAAGGATGAAAGCATATCAGAGTTTATTGTACGTTATGCGGCGACCAGGCCAAAGACCACACACACGAGAACGTTATTATTTAGTGGAGGAGGAAGGCATAAAGAAAGAAAGAGACCGACGTTGGTTGTTTTTATGTATTTTTCTGCTGCAGCAGATTTTGCAACACTTGAAGTCTTACAGTGGTGTCGTGATTTTCATTTTCATCGGCACATCTATTTCATATGTAGGTAGGTGGTTTCGGGGAAAAGAGCGTACATATTGTTGCAAACTGTTCCACGGAATGAATAGAGGCACAGTGGTGTGGTGATGGTGGTAGTAGGCCGCGAGGAGGCAGGCGGAGTACTTCTTTTTTGGTGCTGTATGGTGAAGTCAAAGTCACTTATTGACTATTGCCTCAGCGCCAGCTATTTTTTTTACCAACTCTTTCTGGTTCGGCATGAGCACCAATGTTGTTGCCTGGTTGTATTATATTCAAATATCTTGTATTATTCTCACCAACCAACCACTACTACTACTAGGTATGTACTACAATGCAATGCTCAGTTTCTCTGCTTATTTTTCTGTGTGGGGTTTGGCAAACGACAAACAAGGGGACTGCATGGTGGCGGCGCGGCGGTAGTAGTGGTACTGGTTGTGATACAAAACTGCTAACCGCATGTATGTATTCCCATTTTCGCACATCTCCATAGTTTCCGTTTTGTCGACGAAACTTGTTGTGTCGCGGACGGAGTCACTCACAAAATCCAACCAAGAAGAGAGGAACTATCACTATCAACTATGGCTACTTCAAAAAACAAAACAAGAATCCTTCACACGCGTGTATCACATATAAATATAAGGAACACGAATCCCACATTATTTATGCATGTGCATATATGTACGCCGGCTATAGATATTCATTATAGATCCATCTCTCACCCATCCAACCGACGTAATTACGTTTGCCAGTCTCCATTATCATTTTCATCAGCAGCAGGAGCAGGGCAACATTGCTTATAGAATGAATTTATTTTCGAAAAATTTGTGCGTAGGAACATGTATATGATTAATATACTATAATAAAATGCAATTACTACATCTGTCGCTGATGATAGTCTTTCTATCAAGCACACACACACACACACACAAACAACTGAAAAGCCATTACTGTGTTATTAGAACGGCTAATGCATTTATAGCTATAGTGTATAGTAATATTTAGATACACCCACCTCCTTCGTTTATATTATCATATCGCCGATATACTAGGGATGATGATGACGATGGTGAGCACGATGAATAAGAATGAGGACTATGACTATGACAATAGTAGTAGGTATATCAGCTTCAAATAGGAGCGGAACGAGGAGTATTTCAAAAGAGGGGTTCGCTTTCATTTTGTTCTCTTTTGCCCTTTCTTTTTGCCTTATCATCAACTCCAAACATAATCAAATCGTGTCTGCCACTACTACCACTACCGCTGCTGCTGCTGCCACCACTACTACTTCTCACGTTGTTGTTGTAAAGAGAAACTTGCCTAAAAGTAAACGAGAAAGACAGCGAGGAAGAAAAGAAGGAAGCGCTTGTTTTTGGTTCGCAAAGCAATGTTCTCGTCTTTTCAGTATCTCAAGATACTTTAGTCATATAGTATCTTTCATATCATATCTACAGTTATTTCCGTATGACCAGCGACGAGTTGGGTTCTCTTGGAATAGAGGTTCATTTTTAGTTGTGTCAGGCCGTTTAGTTGTATCTTATCGACGACGACGTTTTGTTTCGTAAACGCGAGCATGCTTGTAACAAAAGCATGTACCAAATCAATTGATAATCTCGATGCCACGTGTCAACATAACTACACTTGTGGTGTCCCCCGTATGAGGGGAATGACAGGGGAACTTTAAATATGTTATCTTTCCGCTAAACAATACAACCGTAGCACCGTATTTTTTAAATAACACTTTTCTTAATAAACAACATATATGCTAAATCATAGATCATAAATCATACATAATGTACATTTAAGTAAGAAATAGTACTACACTGGTCGTAATCTGTAGTTTACTTAAAGATTTATCCTTCCCCGTCTTTATTCCCCTTTCTATTCTATTTTATATCCAACAACAAAAACAAAACGTGCGATTGCCTATACTCGTCTACCCCACTGCTACTCATGCTACTATAGCATATACTACAAAATTACAGATTCTCTCTCCTATCAACTATGCACTGTTCGTATATCATTTTAATCATCATTATCATCACATTTGTCCAATAGAAATGGCTGGTGTTTAAATACTTTTAGACGACGGAAGGAAGTTCCAAATAATGAATGTATGGTTGCAAATGGCTAAAAATGTATATTGGTCATATATTAAACCCATCTTTAAATATATAATATGCACAGTTGTAAACTTGTGTAAAGTATGTATATACCCTTTTACTAATTTCAGTCTACTTTAACTTTACCAACGGAAGACGTTACAACATACATTGCATACCAACTTACCCACAAAAAGCATGTTATGTTCCTTTGCAAGTTGTGAAAGCAAGCTCGACTCTGAAGCCGGGAAGAGACTTGCTTTTTTTGTATGAATGAGGTGAATTCGAGTTACAGTTGAATGTTTCATGGAATGAATTGGTGTTGTATAATAATCACCATCATCATCATCTCTCTCTCTCTCTCTCCTTCAAAAAAAGTTTTGCTATTATGTATGATGAAAGCAAGGTTGGAATGGAAGTTTATGTACTTCCACCACTGACTAGTAGTGAATAGTGAAATCCTAATAGTAAAAGCAGGCCAGTTTTGTGTGAGCATCTTTAGATCTCTCTCTCTCTCTTTTTCTCTTTACCTGTACATGCATATTGCACAAACACAACCTATAAATAAGTTGAGAGAGCATACACGCTATATACGAGTCTTATTCCCTTTGTGTTGTCTAGTCTCTAGTCTTCGTCTTCTCCAAACCGAGTCTCTGTTCCCCGTTTTTCTTCCATTTTCCATTCCCGTCTCCTTTTCCTCTCACTCTGAACCAACCGAGCAGCAACAGTGAACTCAATGAATAAATTTTTTTGAGGACTGAGAAGATGATTTTGCTGTTTTGCTGCTCTGCTCTTGTATGGAAGTGAGGAGAAGAATAGGTGACGCTTCTACTATATACTCACAGAAGAGGCTAGACTTTGTGTGTGAAAAAGTGTCTATGTTCAAAAGCGTTTGCTGGCAACAAGGCATGGCCGTTTTATCGTTATAACAGTGCGTACATATGATGATGATGGCGATGATGATGATGATGACATGAAGGAATAAATTGAAAGGAAGGAAAGAGAGAGTGAGAGGTGAAGAATAGGCAAAGACGTGTACACTGTTAGTAGAAGCAGCAGCAGCAGCAGCCGCATTTATAGTCTATATAGTAGTGGTCTTTCTTTTCTACTTACTTCTCTGGTGCTGATGATACGATGACGATGATAATTGATAAAGAAAAGACGAAAGTCTCAAGTTTGAACTACATACAAGCCAGCCACCATGATTTTTACCTAGTCGTCTTTGCCGTTGTTGTTGTGTTATCGTCGTCAGTCTTGCACATTCTATTACCAGTTTCTGTGGTACGCTTGAATGAAATGTAGTGCAAGCATGCAAACATTCATGGAGGTTGTCGAGGAAAAATGAATACAATATTATATCAGGGAGGATGTATAGCATCATGAAGCAATTGGCAAGAGGAAAAAATATGCTGCCCGTTTATCGTGTTGTTGTAGTATGTAGTAGTAGTAATAGTAGTAGTATTTCGTCTGGATTAGGCAGAACCCTGTTGTAGCAGGGTTTTCTTAGTGGCGGGCGTGAGAGGAGTGAGTGTAAGCTTTCTTGTCTGTGTAAAAAAACATGAACCAGCCGAATAAAGAAAAAAAAGTTTGCTCTTCTCTCTCTCTCCCCTGTTATTGTGTTGGTTTGGGTAAAGAGGTGGTCTTGGCAGTAGTGATGCTGCTCCTGCTGCTGCTGGATATTTGGAAGCTAGATTTTGTTCTTTCTCTTACGCTTTAAATAGTTCATTTTCTTGTAGTTTGTTAACACCAAAGTAGTTACGGTATGCAAAGTGGTGTATAGCTCACAGTCAGGCCATGTGAGCGTTTTTCCTTTTCTACCTCCTGCTGCCGATCCTTTCGCTTTATTACATGCATACTTCAATTCCCCTTATTCCACACAATCACACGACATGTAATAAGGTGTATATGCCTAGATTCCAAGGCACAAATAGGCTAGTTTAGTATATTCCGTGGATACTGTGCTGATCTGATACACTATCTATCGGTCAGTCAGGGCCAGGGTTCAGTGGAGTACTTGAGTGCATACGAAAACTGTCCATGCTCCTCGGTACTCGGATAAAGATTCCAACTGCAGAACCCGTCACCGTTGCGCCATATTACAACGGCTACCCAGAAACTCAAAAGATAAAAAATGCATCATCATAATGTCGGATGGGAATTGTAGAAACTTTTGTACAAAGTTGACGTTGTAAAGTATGTACATAACACCTAAATTATTACAGACATTTACATTTCCCTCTATGTGATATATTTATGTATTCAATTAAAAGAGGTGGATGCATAATGCATGCTTAATGCCAAGCCAATGTCTCTAGTCGTCGAACACGGGGAACTATTTACGTGGCACACACGGTAGAATGTAAGAGGTAAAAGGATGATACGTTTAACGGGTGTAACAGAGCTTCCTTTCAGAGAGTACAGTTCACAATTTCGTTTCACATCCAATTTTTCTCCCGTTTTATTTCTCCGTCCTAAGTTTTACTTACACCCCGCGAGTGTGTGTAGAAAACACAAGGATCTTGCAACATCAGCATCTTTTTACAGCATAATAGGCAGTCCGGCAACTCCGGTTCCAGGATTAATCTAAACAACAGTCAGAGTGTTGTGCTAGTTGCCAGTAGAATGTCAGGTAGAAGAGCAGCTCATTAAATTGTCATCCCTAACATTTGACCATGACAGTCCAAAGTATTTACTTCCAAAACTCCTGCCTATATCAAATATACATGCCATAAACCTGTGTGTCAATCATACGGTGCATCCTGCCCTTATAGCCTCTTCAAAGTCTAGACTCGCCATTGGGAGATAAGCAAAATAATAGCCAGCGACACTTCTAGTTTCAGCTCTGAACACACCCGCAGCAGCACACAGAAAACAGAAAAGGAAAATAGGTGCAAAATATTATTGCACTCCATGAATGACCGTACATGTCCTATGAAAACGTCAGCCTCGAAATAATGCATATAATATACGTGTTGGCGTACACCGACACAACAAAGAGTGTCCGTTCAACAATGACGAGAAATAAATAGCATTTTACATTATACATCCACCCTCTTGTCATGTCCTGTGCCTGTCATTCTAGAATCTCTGGTGTCCTCTTCTCTTCCCCCATCTCTCTCTCTCTCTCTCTTTCTGCCATATACCTGCTTCCCTTCTAATAACTTCTTTATCAATCGTCGAAAAAAACATCTTATTGTCCTCAACTCTCTCCCTCTCTCTCTCTCGCCTCTGTGTACGTTACGTTCCTCCTTTTTTCGCGTGCATACCTTCACGCCACTTCTCTCTCTCTCTCTCTCTCTCTCTGTAAAGCCAACTAACAATGAGACATTTTACCAAGCATAAAAACAGTCCAACCGAACCAAGCAAAAAACTTTGCATTGCTTTTCTTCGCTCTCTCTCTCCTTTCTGATAATATTACATTAAAATAATAATTATTATTGTACTTATACACATTCCTGATAGTATAGTAGAAGGAGTGCGTCTTTCTCTCTATTTCCCTTTCTTCTACTCGACTCCATCAGCTAGAACCATCACTACTCCTTGCCAGTTGCCATTATTACTAATAGTTCTTCCTACATTACCCAGTCTCCGTTCTCTGCTTTTTTTTACTTATAGCCACATGCAAGACATACATATTATATGCTTTATACACAACAGCTCAGAAAAAAGGCTTTTCCTCTTCACTAAAAAATCAAACAACTACATAGTACTACTACCACCACCACCACGGTTTCGCCATCATCATCATCACCCTCTCCTCTTTTGCCTTTCCTCCCGTTCTCGTCAGCCACCACCACACCACCATTTACTCTGGATGGCTTATGCACAAAAAATATACCAAACTAATAAATTTTGTACGTACGCCGATGGACTGAACACATGCCCATGATTTCGTTGTTGTTACCGTTGTCGTTCTGCTGGTATGGTGGTGGAACTAGTTTTGGTTTTGTATGCAGTGCATTCATACATACATTCTCATATCATTATCATCCCATATTATACTAACATCCACATCAAATTACTAGCACAAAGTACGATACGATATGTAATGCTATTTCTCCCTCTCTATATAGCCCACGAAAACCAACTTAATTCACTTTTCCATCTCTCTCTCTCTCCTGGTTTTTATACCACCAACCAGCTTATACAAGTATATACACAGATTATCTTTGTACCTACTTCTGTGTAAAAGCCCAATGTTCCTATCTTATATTCATGTGTGCTCGCAGTGTGCTCCTCTCACACATTTTCCATGTTCTCCTACACATTCTCCCTTCTACTCTCTCTCTCTCTCTCCTGACTATTTTTTGGAAAAATTATTTTACGTAGTATGTCCTCCGTATTAGTGGTGTACATATACCTCTTTAAAAGTAAGAGTAACACAATGTTTAGCAGTACTAGTTCTCTCGTAAACAACAGTTTCATGTAGTCTGGTTCTACCCAAAAAACTGCTATGCTGCTCGAGTTTCATTTAAGTCGTGTATTTTTTCACAAAATTACCTACATACCCACAGAGAGAGAGAGAGAACTAGTACTAGTAGTAAGAGAGAACAGAGAGCAAAGGAGGCAACAAAAAAAAGAACGAAAAGGAAAACTCTTGCATACTTGCCACCACCACACGATTCACTCTTTTCTTTACTTGCATTTTTCTCTTCTCTCTTTTTCCATATAGATTCCCATTCTCCATTCTCATGTAGCCAGCAAGAGCAAACCAAATTCATTTTTACCCACAACAACATACCCCATGTAAAAAAAAACTTGCACACACACACACACATACACAACACAGGCTGAGAGCTGGCTGTTGTGTGTGAGCGAGAGAGACGAAAAGCAAACCAAACGAAACGACTGAAGAGCCACTAATACTACGACGACCACTCCATCATCCATGCATTCATCCATACACAGAAAAAAGAGCGAGACACACACATATATATACACACACACCAAAATACAACACACACATCAACAACTCTACTTGTCCTTAAAAAACTCTAGGTGTTTTTTTCTACATGTATTATGATATTCTAATGTGTTACTATAATTTTAATATTTATCATTATTTACTATTTACATAATGGTGATTCTAACAGTTTTTGTGCTTCATCATTAATAAGAATAAATATTATTCTCTTTAGCTGTACAGAAGACGCGAGAAAAAAAACTTATCCATCACTAAAACTCCCGTACTGTTTGTGTGTTTGTTATTGTTACTGTTGTAAAAACTATATATACATGAACAATTCGCCATAATATCGTTATTAAAGGGCGAGAGAAAAATAAATCAGTAAGTCCTCTGGAGAAAGACATACATACCTAATATTATTGTTGTTGGTGTACAGAAAGAAAGACATTTAAAAAATAACTGTATCATCGTCATCATCCTCCCATTCTGCTACACAGCATACTCTCGTGGATAATAATAATAATAATAAATGTAAAAAAAAATTATTGTGTGTGCCGTCGTCGTCGCTCCGTCGTGTGTGTGTATGTGTGTGTTGTTGGCTTTCAATTTTATGAAAGCAGCGCCCACAAAATATCAGAAAGGAAAACAATATCCTCGAAATGTATCTGTAATAGGAATGACAATGAAAAAAATGACTGATTTCGTCTCAGTCTCAGTTTGACGAGTTGCAGCAATAAACTTGTTTCTTGATACCTTTCACTGTGCATAATCATCACCATCATCATCATCACCGCCATCAAATTAGGCATAATATCAAATGTAAAAATGTAAACTCTCAAAGGGGTATTATCTCTCTCTCTCTCTCTCTCTCTCTCTATTTTTATTGCACTTGCGCTAGTTGACCTGGCACAGATTTTTGCTAAAAGGAAAAAAAAGAGACTAACAACATAAATGTAATAAACTTTGCCACCAATTTCATCACAACAACATAATCATATTATCGTCATAATAAACATGAAAGGTTTATCAACAGAAACCCCTGTTACATAGAACAGCCGTTTCTTTAGCGGGATACATTAAGACATTATCATCACTTTCAAAGAAATCTCGGCTGGTTGATGGTGATAGTGCTACGACGTCGTCTCTACATTTACCCAAAACACAAAACTGGCTGCATTTCCCAAAAATGTGTCCTTTAAAATGACTAGGAGTACGTGCGACTCTGGTTATGACCCCGTACCATAGCAGTAGTCAGTGTGTTGGTATTTCTGTGGAAACTAACTATCCGACAGAGAAAAGACATTCCACTGGCTAAAGAGCTAGCTTTTTTTTAAAAAAAGAAGGAAGATAAGTAATATGACTATATAGCTGTGTGAGATATGCGTTTTGTCACACTGCATGTGCGAGTGAGATAGAAAGGGAGAAGTATAAAAAAACAAATATTTTTTCATCTTCAGTTAGTTTCGTGTCGTTTTCTACAAAATCTGCAGGCTTCACTTCTGTTTCTGTCCTCCTGCGTAGCGTTCTCCTTTTCCCCATCTTTTCTCTTTGGGTAAATGAGAGAGAGGATATCTGAAAAATAAAGTCGTACTACCGTCGTATCAGCAATGTACACGATTCCGGTGATGATGATGATGGAGTTATAAGGATGATGATGCTCATCTTATCAGCAAGCAATGTGATGAGGCGATTTGATTGTGCGACTAGTTGTGTGTAGTATAGTAATATTTGAGACGACGTCGCTAAAAAGAAAGTGGCAACACAATCAGGATTACTATTACTACTTCATCTCTGCTTTACGGTTACAAAAACTACTCCTTCTCACTACTAGTTCCTTGTTCACTGAGAAAGTGATAAGTGTAGGGTGATTCCCTCGCGTGTGTGTGTGTGTGTGTGTTTGGACGGCGCGACGCGACGGTACAACAAGAGCCTGTTAATGTCGCGAGTTTCATCTCGTCACTAGTAATAGGACAACAACAACTGCTTCTAGTAGTAGTACTGCTGCTACTACTGCAACAACTACACAACCAATCTGTTTCCTTCGTAGTGATCGTAATGAAGATTTTGAACAACCAGTTCCATTCTTCCACCAAGTACTAAGTGGAAGACAGTCGAAAGCAGTGTTATCATCATCACTGCTCACTCTTTGCTGTCTGCCCCACTACCACTAATACTCACTAATATGTAATATCGTAGAGAAACTGCATCTCCTCCGTAGGCAGGAGAGCAAAGTGCTGTCACTTTGGTTATCATAAACACACAAAATACCAGTTACACATTTATTTTCGCTTTCCGGTTGGAAATCCGGATTTTCTGTACAAAAATANCAAAGTGCTGTCACTTTGGTTATCATAAACACACAAAATACCAGTTACACATTTATTTTCGCTTTCCGGTTGGAAATCCGGATTTTCTGTACAAAAATATACTACACGTATAACTGTGTACAGCATGAGAGAGAGAGAATTTACTCAATTGCCCATGTACTGAACTGAAGTACTGGTGTGTGGTGTGTGTGTATGTATAGGATGTTTGCAAGTTCCGACTCCCGGCACCAAGATTTGGGTGATTAGTGCATATTTCCGTATATGCACCCAACAAATTTCCCCGTTTCAGTGGTGGTGAGCGGTGACTGTTTATTCCACGTCGTCGTCCACATTTTTGGTCCATGAGGATATTTTATATATTTGGGATTTTTAAGGACCTACATACTGCTGCTGGTGAGACAACCCCTCGGTGGTGGTATGTATAACGCGTGTGTGTGTGTCTCCGTGAGAAATGGGCAAGTAACGGCAGGAAGAACGCAACGGTGTGGTGGCAAGTAGTAGTATGGCGTGATTATTTCATTAATGATTGGAATAAACTGCCTACTCTCTCATCCCACCTAATTTCAGTCGATTATCATAAACAACGAGCAGACTTTCACCGTTGATCTGACACTCCCATAAATATATATACACACATATATATTGCAGACTTGTTTCATTTCTGTGGTGCGTTTTTCAAAATGATAAATAGCATTTATATAAGATAAAACACAGTTTGTAGTAATAAGAGTATAATAGGAAGTGTGTTAACGTCCTCCTGATGTGTGATCACACCAATTAAAAACAAAAAAAAAGAAACATTATCATCATCACATCATCCGCTCTCGCTCAATTAAGATTACCTCTGTTGCTACTTTGTGCGCCCGAACCAGATAACGCCGAACTGCAAAATGTATTTAAAATTACATATATAAAACTATAATTGTTCAAATTGCTTTGTGATATATTGAGGGGA
>JAHZNE010002400.1:0-10097 GCA_027744055.1 Callyntrura sp. NNG-2020
GATTCCCAAGCCCAGCCCAGAGAGTTTTAGCATAACTTTATTTTACTCCAACTTCCAGCAGTGCAACAGTATTAACATTATGCAGTTCGGTCCACAGCTATAAACGATATTGATGATGAAGGCTGAAGCTGGTGTGTTGTGATGGATGATGGATAATACTGGGCTTATCTCTTCAACAGATAGCACTACAGGGATTATGATTAGAGATGATGACGATGTACAATAATCCCTCAGAAGTAGTCAACGGTCTATACAAACTGTTAAACGAATCGCTTCATCATCATCATATTCATCACAATCATAACTGATGCAGAAGACAACACCCAAATTAAGCCTGCCTGTCTACCTATATAGTTTGAAAACAAAAAAATATCACAACATAAATACAACACAAACCCGCTACAAGTCTTAACTTAAACTTTAACACGAGATACAATATTTCTTTTGTATAGAGAAATTCCTTGTAGTTTTGCAGCCCCACACACGAAAAATGAATCACCTCAACAGAACCAAGAACCAATGCATGGAGCAGTGCCTATACTCTGCTTTGCTTGCCTGCACACACACACACACACGGAGCAGTTGGCCATGCAAACACAAAACACAATAGTCGTAAAAATTTACGCGTTCTAAATGAAATACACTGTTTACTTCAATATACACTCATCTTCCTCGTCATATTTAACTAACACTAACAACATTACCAACGCGATCATTATTACCATCGTCATATCTGCGCTGCTGTTGTACGTATGGATTCGGTGGTGTTTGTTATCCATTCGTCTTGTGGTTTTGCGTACCCCAATACAGCAACAGCCCAGACCTCATTAGTGGAAAAGTGGAAAATTATGTGTACCTGCCTGTTACGATGATCATTGTCCCATTCTGTTGATAGAATGGAGGTCTTGCTAAACATTGAATGCAAATGAATTCTCTATTGGAAACCATGAGCCAAAATGTTGTGATGCTGATGCCTATGACGATGGAGACGAAGGAAACGGTCTCTGCTGTGACACACTAATGATTTTTTTTTGTGAAAAGCAAATAGAGAACTTGCCTTCCTTATGCTAAAAAACAGACATTATTCTCCTCTCCTTGCTTGGCTAGATACCTGGAGGAAGGAATGTAACAACTAGTTATGCTAGTGATAGTAAACTATGTAACCTGTAGCTGTATTTTTCGTGTGCAATATATTGTATGTTGCTAACTTTACAGCATTTATGACTTGCCTACTTGACAATAAAAAATCAATATTGGTGCTGTGCTACGCAGACAATGACTAACCTCTTCCTGTTGCCCATCATTGAACATTGAATCTCTTGTCGACTTGTATGATTTATGGGTGTATTTTACAATTTATCTGAGCAAATATTTGGGAAGTGACGAGGATTTTATTATCTGGACAATGATAATGAACGATACGAGGGGGTGATGGACAGGCGAGAATGCATGTGATCGACGAAAAAGAGAAATGCAAGAGGGGAAATCGAAAAACTGAACAGTTTTAAACACTCGTGTCACATGACTATCAGCATCATGTGTCTGCCCTTGGAAAATTGTTATAAAGGATAATAATTGCGTGGGCGGAGAATGAGGAAATGCTCAATCCAACTTTTGCCCAGTAACGTCTGTAATACCATGTACTTTTTGTGGATCTCTTTGCATTAAAATGGTATTATTTTGGTAAATGGGAAGGAAAATAAATAAATTGAAACTTATGTCTACCAACGTTGTTCAATATTGCGTGGTGTGGCAAGCATTTCTAAAACTATACTATTTCGACGACACACACACACACACTCAGTTATTAACACAGAAAAGGTGGAAAAACTAGCACGGGTATAACTACAAGGCTGTGCAATGGGTTGATCTGATTATCCACGTTCACTAATGCTGCATTTTGCACGTAGTACTCGTTTTTACAGAGAGTCAAGGCTTAGTTGTTACTGTTCTTATTCATATCAGTGGTCATACAAACTAAGTAGGTAGTCGCATGTTGTTGCAGCAATGTGCTATAGTACGGAGAGAAAGAGAGATGATCATGATCATCTCCATCTGTGTCTATTTATTTTATTACCCTTCTCATGATGCTCACGTTGATGTTGATGATGATAACGCCACTACTGTTACCACGTCCGTTTTGTGGCTGCAGTAAGTAGTACTAGAAAATTAATGAAAGCCACACTACTGGGAGCTTCAAGGGATATGGAAGGAAATGAAATTTAACTTTCGCCTATCTTGCTATTATTTTTTATTATTGTGGCGATGAAAATGGTGAGTAGACAAACAAAAAGGGACAGAGGCTAAATAAATTGTATCTTGTATTGTATTTGTATCGTACCAAAAAGAAAATTATCTCGTGATGCTGCAATCTAAAGACTGCTGGGAAGAAAACAAGAAAAACCGACCAGCTGCTCTAGTATTGCGTTTGAAGGACGAGGGTGATGATGTTGATGCATGATATGGTGGTGTGGCACGGCAAAATTCGGCAAGATTTGTGGGTGTACTACTACTGGGTTTCATAAGCAAGTTTCATTGTGGAGAAAATCAAGTACGATCCTGTATATACAATTGTTTGTAGAAAAGCTTTTAGTATGACGCGTGAGCATAAATTGCAGTTGTATATCAAGGACCAAACGCCTGTTGAGATGTTGAAAAGGATGAAAACCTTGAGAAAGCGGGGAACCAATTTAATGAGAAGTATAATGTTTGAGCCTGGATGAAAAGGACTTCACAAACTCACTAGTAAGGCCTACGTCGTATATAAGGTCGAATTCTTGCTACATGGCATAGTTGGGGGATACCTATTATTGCGATGATGATATGTAGCCAACCAATATCTCGCAACAAGAAATCATGCATGCTAGTTAGCGGTTTCATTGAGAATTAAATGCACTTTGCACTTTCTGATTTGGAGGTTTGGTCGGTTAGGCATCGAAATGAGCTTGAAATCTTGAATGAGTTTTGGTTCGCGAAGCATAATGACATGGTTCATGACAACAACATACATCATTTAAATGATAATTTGACATTTATACTTATTACCATCGTAATGAGCCTGTTCAAATTATAATAAGTACAACTCTCCAATCTTCAAACCCCTTTCAGACCGTGTCTTTGTCAGTGTGTAAGTCTTGCTCCAGGAAAAGTTCTAGTCTTGTCACAGTGTTTTAGGAAAAGCAATATTGCGTGGTACTGTGTCAGGCAGTCGTTCCGTTCTTCTTCGTTGCTGTCTGGACCATGGAACAGTGCACCAGGTTTAACAAAGAAACCGTTTCAGACGTGAAGATGAAATTTTACAGAAGCTTTTCTACCTTTCTTGCAATGCAACTGGATAGTTAAAATATAATGATGAAAATGATAAGGCTGGGAGACTAGAGAGACAAAGGCGATTGTGATAATGAGCATTTGTATGTTTGATGTACTCTATAATCTATGACTATAATGTCTTCTGTTGTATTTTGCAAATGATGCTTTAAAAAGCACGTTTGTGTTTTCAGTATTCATCTCTTATGGAATTGACCCGAGAAAATAAAATAAAAGGAAAAGTCCATATACATTTCTAAACTCCTTTGTTTATTTCGCAATTGTCTTGTCATTTTTCATTTTCTTTCCGTTCTTCAAGAGATATATAAAAAAAATTAACGACGAGACAATTTGAGTATGTAAAAGTCAAAATCTTATTCAACCGGATGAAAATTGTTGCGGTTGCATTGACCATTAATTTAGCCTGTACTTTTACTTGTAATTTTATAAATTAAATGCTGTAGTGTAACATGTGTAATGAATGTAGGAACATATAATTGTAGCTTTCTAAATGTCTCGAATTGTAACTTTAAAAGGACATTGTTTGATTTTTCAACTGAAACTGCAAATTTAATTTTAGTCTTATCTCACAAAGTGAAGATGGAGAAATGTTAATTTTAGAGGGTAAGTTCGATGTATAATTAAAGGCAGACAGACATGTTGTCGTAAACTAAACACAATATCCTACACTGACATACTAGGTATTTTGAAAAATAATACGTAAATATGTGCCAGACGTTGGCCTGGAGCTTTTTGCCCTACTAAAGTACAATATGTTTTGTACCCATTCATTCTATATCACATTAAGCGTACGACGTTAACTGTTTTGTTCTAAAAATATAACAATAAAATGAAAAGTTCTGGCTATGAAAAAGGTGAAAGGGAATGTGTAACACAGCATGCATAATGAATGCCTTTTATGGAGCATGACTCGCGTTTATGAAGACGCAGTAACATGGGTAGTATACTACATGGTGGCATAGTTAATGGTGTTGTGTAATGTACTTACTACCAATTTTATTCAGGGGAAAAGAGATCTAACACAAGGAAAGCATAATATATTATACTACGCGAGGGTAAAAAAGTAAACACACCAAAGTACACAGCATTGGTGAAAATGGAATAAGAAGTTTGTTTGAACAAGTTTTGCGAGCTCCACACGACAATACATCACATAACGTGTTGTGTTATGCTACTAAATCAGTAACGGCGAGAACTGCGGACTACATAAACATAAAATACACAAAGAATGGTACATAATGTAATAATAATGAACAAATGAAAAGATTTCTCCAGGGAAATAGTAGTAGAGAGAGGCTGGCCAAAAGTGAAAGGAGAAAGAAGGAGGAGGAGGAGGAAAGAGAAAGCAGCAAGCTTGTATTAAAATGTTTTTGACAGATCCTTGGCTTGATGTATGTTTCGTATGGAGAGAAATTGAAATGTGGGATTTGTGTCCATACGGAATGTTTTCTGCATATATTCGACTTTTGCTTACGACAGCAAGGATGGGAATTCGGAAGTGAGGCGACAAACCGAATTGGAGTTATGTGTGATGTAGATAAAGTACATAAAAATTCCACTGCAGTTGGCAGTGTAAGATGGAATTTAGGAAGCCGCAAATGTAAACTAAACTGTGGACAACAACAAGTTCCACAATGCGTATATTATTGGCAATTTAAAATTAAGTGGACCTTTCTAGAATACACTAACAGGTTTAATTTTTTATCGTTGGAATAATCTAAAATTTCTTTCAAAGAACTAAAAAATGAAGTTTTTTAATTAGCGTATTCGATTTAGTGGAGCTCGAGGATGATTAGAAGTCCATACATATTCATGATGAAAAATGCACAGATTCTGACAATGAACAATGGAGACATTCGGCAGTTGTGTGCATCTAGTTGACACTTTTGACCTTTAAACTAATGAAATGAATACATAATGAAATTACATGTATTCGTATCCTTACGTAACTTCTACTTCTTCTATTACATGCCAAGCTTTCAAGGACATGAGTAGCCTGGTGGTAATCTGTTACGAAAAGTTGCTGATGAGGGCAGTCCAATTTGTAGTATACACTATCAAATGAAAAAACAGGGATGTTCGTAGTACACATTTATAACGCATAACGGTATGGAGTGGACAGCCCTAGCTGTGTTTGTGTGTTAATCCTTCTGTTGCCTCCATGATGAATGTTTAATGAAATTACACAATGATGACACAACAAAGACCTCTATGATATGTCACTGATAGTAACTGCGGGCACATTTACAACAGAAATTTATAGTCGATTACGCTTCTATGGAGCCATGGAGAAGAAGAAATTTTCAGTCTCAGATGATTTTAAATGGGACTTTTACTCTTTGATCCAACACTAACTTCGGAAATCGCTCGCACTGGACTAACTGGACTCGTATTCTATATATATCGACTTTACGTATGGGTATGACATACTAAATTCCTCTACTTGGGGTATTTCTATCAACTATTCAGAAAGACAACCAGAGCCTTGTGACCTTTTTATATTTATTGTGCTCCTGGAAAACATTCCACATTTGGACTTCCCAGAAATTTTAATGCCATGGTCGGTGTCTGTAAGATGGACGACGTGGATGACAATGAAAATGACCCTTACTATCTTTACGTCATTAACACGAATGTAGAATTAAAATATGGGAATCGGCAACTTTTGCATTTGAAAATACATCGTCGTAACTGAAGAATCCCCGGCACACCAACTCATGACAACTTGATAAGTTGCACAACATCGAACCAGTTTTTTGGTTAACAATTAGCTGCGAATAGCTTCTAACGCGAATCACGAGGGGGTTTCATACTTTTGGTATGTAAATGTAAATCTACTATGAATTGCTGTAATGTACGGCTTTAAATAATTCTGCAACAATGTAGGTACCGAAGATTAGTGAAATTACGTAAATGACTGGCTCTCTGCACATAAAACTTTGTAAGTTTACAATCGTTACAAAGTTCAAGGTTCCTATAGGTTACACGTGGCTTCAATTCAAACCTTCCATACGCTGTACTTCTCCATAATACATCATTTATAAAAAGACGATTTCATGGTCTTGTAACAATATTTCAACAACTCCATTCCGGACTGATTTATTATAGGATTCGAAGTAGTCCATCAGCATGTTGGTGGGTGATGTCATTTAACTCATTTTGCAATAAACTATTTTATTACAGATTACAATATAAAATTTCACTCATGGATGACTGTATCTAACTTTTTTTTTTAATCAGGGGCGTATCCAATAAAAACTTTACCTATACTTCGACAAATTGTTACGTCGACTCTTGGCATTAAAGTCACCAAAAATATTGTATAGTACAAAACTCAAACTTGAAAATCAAAAAATTGTACAATTATGGGATCTACTCCTGGCGACAATAGTAACTATTATAACATTAGCCATAAAATATTAAAAAGCTGATATCATTTTTCTTGAATATGCAGACCGGTAACAAGGTATGTACAACAATGCGCAATTAAACGTCTGGTCTGTCAGTCTGTCGTTAGGGCAGGTTCCAAGCATCAAACCAAACGAGATTTCTTACTTTTATATCTGCTTTTAGATTTTTTATGGACTAGACAAACTCTAGATTCGGAAATACAGAGAGATGCAGGCTACTGAGAAGAACCTGTTTGCCATTTTTGTACCTGAAACAAAATCCAATGCTGTTATTATCTAATTATGCATAAAATGGAAATTGACTCAATGTTTGCACGTGTGACTGTGTCCCAACAGATCATCGATAACTGATAACTGGTAGCCAAAGCAGATAACATAACAAGGATTATGCACTTCGTCGTACAATGCTGGTTATACGGGTATTCTATAACTTGAAGGTGACAAACGCAGTTCAACAAAAACCGGTGCCTATTGTGAGGAGCAAGCAAATTTGCTGTAACATGCAACTAGGTAGTATTACATCCATAGCAACTATGGGTAAAGTAGGATAATTTAACATTAGCTTCACCATTTAACAAACCTCACCATTGTGGAAGTATCAGCAAAATTACACTTTCTCACTTTGCCCCGCTACGTAAATAATACGGAAATTTGTATGTTTAATAGTACTCAGAAACCTCTACAATGTCACCTTTTCAACTCCTTATGACATGTATGAAAAAATGCAGGGTTTAAATTTGCTATTTGGACGTACTTCCAGTAGCTTCCTCACTGACATGAAAATCGGCATAATTGTACGCCCTAAATTTCGTCATAACCGTTTTGAATTTATGGTCAAGTCAACAACAGCAGGTAGATGTAAAAGAGATTAAGTGATGATTTCAAAATATTGCTTCTAATTTTCCTTCCTTTGCATTCACAACAAGGAGAACGATCGGACGGAGGGCATCTCCAGACTGACACCGGTCCCAATAATTCCAAAGGATTGTGCTTCACATTCACAACTACCTAATAAAAACGTCAGTTTCTTCAAGATATAAAAAATGGTAATGCCATTACCACCACCAATTTACAAACCTCGCTTGCCTCCTGTTGAATGTGGACAAGATGACGAGATGATGATAATATAGCAATGCTGAATATTGGATCACTATTACTGAAAACGGTTACTTTTTGTTCAGCACAAAAACTATAAATTCCCTCATTACCCCGTCATTTGATGTTGTGCCTTGCATTTGAAAAGGTCTTATTCTTCCGCAGTTCAGCATCGACCATTAGCTATCATCATGAAGTTCTGCTTGTGCGCCGTAGTTCTTTGTCTCTGGGTAGGTCATCATAAAGCTCTAGTCTAGACTTGCCTAGCCTGTTCTCTGTTAATGAAAATTATTTTGGACGGGGTCAATTAATCCAACTTTATTTTTAATTAAATACAGGTGGCAACTCTAACTGAAGGTCAGGACAGGAAGACATGCCGCGCAGTTTTCACAGAACAAAACAGGAAACAGTTGACTTGGCTAAACACTTGTTCAAAAAAATTAGGTTAGGAACTGTGAAGTACTTTATTGATTCTATGATGAAATTCGCAATAGCACGTATAAACCAATTAACTTATTTCTTCTCTGCAAAACAAAAACTCCCTCCAGCTTTCCAATAGAAATATGGTTCAAAATTTTTAATACATATATGAGTTAGTAGTAAGTTTGTGTTTCATTATTTTTCGGCTGTGTAAATATGGTTGTAAAACATGAAGTTTTTATTACTCATCCACGACCTACGTATCAACTAGCCCCTAAGGGACATTTGGAATACACATGGAGACTTAGGGCATTCTCATTTCTCAGTCAAACTAGTCAGTGGTAGGGTTCTATGGAGAAAGTTGAAAGTAGAAGCAAAGTATGAGGTGTTTGAATTAATTATGGTGAATTTCGTAACGAACCCCAATGCATGGTGCATTTAATTATAAAAATGGCCATTTTATAATCAGTAGGAATTAATCAGACCACTTTTTCACCATTATTCCTGCGATGCCCCTTATATGATATACATTGCGCTGATATTCAGATAAAACGCCTTAAGGAAAATTATGATTTTCTAAAAAAAACCGCATTCTCCTTTGTACAACAGGTTACAAAACAGCAAGAGAAAAGACTGAAAAATCTACCTGTACATGGAAATGTGTTCTTGAAAATTTCAACATGCTCAATGATAAAGGATTCGTAGATGTGGATCAGTACAATCACCACTTAAAGACCGAATGGCCAGACCACATGTTGGATAGAGCCAACACTACGTTTCAGCCATGTCTCAAAATTGGAGGTAAGATGACTATGATATGATACACTTCATTGGGCAAGTTTGTACTAGGTTAGGATGTTAATTTTAATATGGGCTTCTCTTTTGGCGTTAGGTCAAACCAATGATGGCGACGAATTTTGCAAGGGTTACGATTCATTGATTAAATGCCTCAACAGGAATTTTGCTAACGTAAGAGTTTCCAAACATTTTAGTATGGATCTAATCACAATTCTAACGACTTAACAATCATTTATAAAATATCAATATTTGTTTTTAACTTTTTCACTGCAGCTTTGCAAGGGTTTGTAAAGTAGCGACCGATTTCTGGGGTGGGAACCTTCTGAAGCTAAAAGTCCTTCTCTGATGTAGGAGTTTCGTCATTTTCTTCTTCATTCTTCACAGTTGTTAAGTTAAACCTAGACTCCTAAAAGTGCACAGGTAGTTTTTCCCTAAAATTGTCGCCCTCAAATTACATACTAACCTCTTTCGTGTACTACGTACTAATTGCCAGTATTCCATTCCTATTAGATGATCTATACAAATTGCATTGTTTGCTTTCCGCATTTGTACAATACTCACTGATGCTGGTTTCTTTGTAATAACTATTTAGAACGATAATAAACGTTATATCCGATATTTAAAATCTGTTTTTGGAAAGTTAACGACAACGTGAGTTATATGTAATAAGCGTAACAAAGGGGAATAATGAGTTATCTTTCTTAACTTAAAAGCATTTATGAAAATGAAGCAATTGAAACACCTTTTATAATTATTTTGCACGGTCATCTGCATCTGCATCCATACTTGTTACACTTTTCATACACGTTTCGTTTGCCAATATTTCTCACCACGCAAATTTTTAGGCATATAAATCGGTGTTTTTAGGCATATAAATAAAACTACCTACACGTATGCTATTGGTTCATTTAGGTAGGGACTCCCGACTCCCCTTTTCAAAGCTAAGAAACTGCATATAACAGATGACAGTACACATTTGCATTACTTAAGTCAATATAACTTGGTAACCAATATTCGCATGGTTTCAACGGAACAAAAAATCCCCCC
>JAHZNE010002401.1:0-19198 GCA_027744055.1 Callyntrura sp. NNG-2020
GCGAATGTCAATAAATGATCCACTTTCTCTTCTTCATAATAAAGGTTCTACACCACTGCACTGTTGGTACTCCGGCTTACTATCTTATTATTACGTCTCTCTATGTATCTAGCCCGTTCCATTCCTCGTCATCTGTGTGACCGTAATAATAAAGCAGGAAAAATGTTAAACTCTCTTCATGTTAAATATTTGGGTTACGTGTGTGCTGTGTGCCAGAGGTACTTGTGTTTATCTCATGCTCATACTTATATCTTATAATAATGCATAATGTATGATGTGTTTACATATTTGTACACTGCATGTACATAGCACTTCATTACGACAACGACGATAATGATGAAAGTTTGACAAGAATAAAATGCACGTTTCGTGAGTGTTTGTCATGCTGTGCAAACTTGCTATTTATATATACACATGTATGTATTTACCTAAGCGAAAACGTATTCATGTAGTACATTTTGCATTTTGAAGTTGCGACAAAATTGTGGATTCGTCAACCTGCCACTTTTTGGCTTCCCTGGTTCCCTATTGTCTTTTTAAAGCTGTTCTTTTGTTTTGGCGCTCGAGGATTTTACCTTCGAAATTACAGGTTGCTTCAAACGTGATAAGTAATAGAACAGAGAGACCTACTGTTTCTAGTATTTTTTCCGAAGGCAACACATCACATTTATCGAGCATGTGCTTTGACCGCAATACAGCCACAACTCATTTTGTACCGTTTATAGCTATTTGAACTGGTGTGTCAAGTCAAGCCCCACACCTCAAAAATAGTACCTACCTAGTACCTACCTATCTACATGCTACCTGGCTGACAAGTTATCATTTTTGGGAAGGATACACGAACACGAACGGTTTTATAATTTGGTGTAATATGGGTTGTTGTATTGTCGTAATGATCATTTAAAAAGGCGCTGTTAATACCATTTTCGTGCCTATATCAATTAATTTATTCCCGTTCACCTTGTCAAGTCACTGTCAACTTCATTACTCCCTAAAAGAGATGACAAGAGACAAGATTACTAGTACTGCTGCTTGGAATAACCCAGCCATACACTTCTGCTGCGTACATAAACAGCTACGCTGTATGATTTCCGTTTTGTGGTTTCTGTCACCAGTCATATCAAACGCGTAACGTGACATTCTCGTTTATACGTTTTTTGCAAATGCATAGATATCCAATTTAAAAATAGGCAGCATGCAAGAATGCTGCTGATAGAAATCGCGTAGGAATGCGAGTTCATTTACCGACATAAAACCGTGGAGAGGATGAACTGGGAAGACCACCTTGTCACTCATTCTTTCCTGTGGTGTTAATGCCACTAAAAGGCGACACGCACTCCAACGCTGATGATGTGTCTCTCCACTACTACTCCCCTGAAGCTTCATAGGTGACTTGATAGCTACCAGCAAGATACACCCTGCATGATAACAACACTCTCGCTTGTGTCTCCTTTAGCAATAAAACAGTAACAAAATTGTGTATTTAACGCGCGATAAATTATTATACTACGGCTGGCACCAAACCTCTCTTAATTTCCCCCATATCTGATATTATAAGAGGGAAAAATAACCAACATTTTTTGCTTTGCTGTGGCTCTGAACATTTCCTTCTGTCATGTATAAATTCTCACAAAAAACATTTTCCATTATTGAGAGCGTAAGTCAATGATATTTTGAGGGGGAACGAGTTTTTCATTCTACTTGTGTCATTTCACTCATCGTCAAGTCAGTTTGCGTTCCTTTTCAAGTGCTTTCTTGTTAGTACAGTAACAAGATAAGAGTTATATAGCCAAGCACCCTCCCACCCATATACACATAGAGCACATAGTAAAAAATGTTTTACGGCCTTCTCAAATTCCTATTAATAATTCAATTCTCTTTTTCCTATACAATATGCATAATCATGTGCCACTCAATTTCCGTCTTTTCATCTCCCTCCTCACCCGTTCTCTGGTTCTGTCCTAATATTGAATATCGATCGTCACGTTTATTCATAGCATAATAAAAGATTTCTCTTTAGAATAGTATATTTTGTACACAAAAGTCCAAACTCTCCCGTCAACCAAACAACTATATACAATACTCGCCCACACACACCCACAAGCAACAAAGAACTCATTGCAGCAATACTCTCATTTCCAGGAGAACTTGTCTCAGGAAAAATGAAAGTAAGCAGCAGGCGGGAAAGTAGACAGAAAGAGTTACGAACGTCATCTGAAGAGACTTTAATGGGATTGGATGTATTCGTACGAATGGATTGCTATTTTAAGGGTAACCAACCACCCTTTGGTACCTGGGTGGATAGAGCAGGTTGTATTGTACTGCACATTCACTTCACATGTCATACAGGTAGATAGAAAGTAAGGCGCGTTTCCAAATTGATTGCCAATTCTAAAAACATGGTAATTTTAGATTTTCCAATTTTCTTCAAAATCACCATACCCCCTTTCTTCCTTTGTTCGTGTCTTATGTTATGGGGTTCTCTCATTTCTCGAATATATTATTTTATTTTTTTTACGTTGAGAACACATAATTCATCGACAAATCCCTACTTTTCTCTCCATAAAATATTGAAGTACACCAAATTTTTCGGGGGACATACAAAGCTTCAAATCCATAAAGTCTTGTTAGTGGTTTTTAACACAAGGTGAAGTAAGAGACGCACCTTTGGGCTAGACAGAAAGTGGCGAATGGTAAAGGAGAAATAAGAGAAAGCTTGTTAAGAAAACGCGACGTATGTAGTAGAGATTGATTCTCTTCTCATCCGTTCCTTTTTCCTTTTTATTTTCTCTTCATTCTCACGGGTCGCTGGCTACTGAACGAGTAGTCTGGTGCAAAGAGAGAGGGAAAAAGTACAAGAATGTGTCTCTGAAGAAAAAGAAAGAAAAAATTGTGTTCCAACATCGTCCTACGGCAACTTTGGGTTTTGTGTAGGTATGTTATGGTCTGTGTGTACTGCACTAAAGGGGTTTCAGAGTGTCTGTGTTGTGGCTGGGTGCATCGTGCACGTTTTATTTTCGGGTGTTTGGAAGGAGAATGAGAAGCTATTATGGGGAAAGAATGAGACAAGCTTACCGTTTAAGAATAGAAGGAGCTTAATCAACCGTTCCCATTTTCGCTGTGTGAATGGAATGCAAACTATTCTTGAAAATGCAGGGACAAGCAAACAGACAAGAAACCTGAAGAGAGCGAGAGAGAGAAAAAAATGAATGAAAAAGGGAATGAGTTGGGAGGTTTTTGTGTTCTTGAGGTGAAGGTGAGCAAAAGAATAAAAGTCTGCTGCTGTTTGCTGCTCCATGAACGACGATGATGACAAAGATCCCTACACAAAAGGACTAGTAGATGATGATACCTATGTTCTCTTGTGTGTTGTTGTAAGTGATGTGGTTGTAGGGGTATAAAAGATTGGTACCTTCCGACAACGAAGAAGGCAGATTCATACTTTCGATGACGATGATGATAATCAAAAGCATTCCTTGTTTCCTTCTGCTTTCCTTTGCGTATTTTACAAATACTCCTGCACTGCACTGTCTGTGTCTCTGAGAAAGAAAAGGTAAAAGTAGGAAAGCTGCTGAGAATGCAAAAGTGAAAACCATGTAAAAAATTTAAGCTCGCCTTTGAATTCTTACAAGCACTTCTACTATTTCTATTCCCCAACTTGCCTAGGCAACACGGGAGCTTGTCAGTGATAATGATATGCACGTCGAGTAAGTACGTGGCAGCAGCCCCTGTTCAAGTATTCCAACCTCAAGGAAAACTGTTACACGTTACCAACGAGCTATAATGCACTTTTTTATCCTTAAATTTTTGACGTGGATCCACTTACAAAGCGGTTACATAACCGAATGAATACTTCAAGTACGTACTATCTACCTGGCTACTCATGTACTTTTACCACACGGCCGTTGCAAGGGCCAACGCACTCTGAAAACAACCTTTTTTTGTCTCTATACCTATCAATCCACGTTTTCCTTCAGACTTGTTTCCCGACACACCACGCGTTTGCTTTACTGTACGGTTCCATCCCACTGACTTTTTATTTTTTTTATTTCCTTTCCCTCCTAGCAACTTTCATTCTTTCTCCAATGTCTACTAGTATGTACCGTTATGAACTGTGTGTGTGTGCGCGGCCATACCTCGTGCATGGTTTGGTAGTAGTAGTTCGATTTTAGGATGGTAAGAAGGACAAGGTAAAAATAGAATTCTATATCTTTGTCTCCCTGGGTGTCTTGATTTCTTAAACTTTTACAGCTCATAAGTTTCTCATGTAGCAGTCAATCGACCAGGTAATAAAAAGGCTCAGGGACGTACAGCAATATATACGGCTGCCGTATGTCTTTTTTCATCCTGTCTGGACCCCACAGGGTAGTCAACCGACATCACTTTTATGCTGTGTATTATATCATCGTCTTACGCTGTTCTCACATTTTTACTACTTTCTTCGGACTTTCACTCCTACTTTCTCTGTACATCTAGAAGTGTCGGTACTATCGTGCATCGGTTATGTTACCACTGTTTTATACTGTTTTATTTTCAATACCAAGTTCTATGAAAAAAGCATAAACTATCACTGGCTTACCCTACTCGATATTTTAGCGGTGGACTATTTCTCCTTACAAGTAGCCATTATACGATGGTTCAAAACCAAGAAAGGCTTGCCTTTACTCAAAGAGCTACAGGACAGTGCAGGTTTCTCACCGTTTTTGATCCGTATTGAACGCATTTTATGTAATCCTCGCAGCCTCATAAAGGATTTCCTATCATTGTCGTGTTGAGTACCTCTATTTTCTCTCGTCGTTTTACCGTGTCTATCTGTCCATATTGCATTCGACTTTATTCGTGTAAATGTGGCACACGCACATAAAACCTATTCCTAGCACTGAAGTGAAGGCGTCTATCGCAATTTTGTTTGGCACTTTCCCATATTTATTTAATGTACTCCTTTTCCCGGACATTTAACACGCAAAAACTTAACGAATAGAGCACGCAATGAGAAATGAACAGAGACAAATACGTTCAATATACCGGGCTCCCAGATACAACAGGGCTTAAAGGCAGGAGGGACGGGGAAAGTCGAAAATAGTCTGGTTGCCTTTACAATTACAAGGGATAGTTGTGCACGTGTCTGAGATGCTGCTGTTGCGGCAGCAGCATCCATCCATAACCAACCCAAAACAAACCAATATCACTAACATGCTTCCGTAAGGTAGGCAATAATCGTAATAATACGGTCGACGTCTACCTTCATACAATTTGTGAGAGCGAGCCAGCAAGATGCAGTTTATTTAAAGCAGTGGTGGTGGTATACCAGAGACGCAGACAAAACAACAAAAAGTTGTTGCCTCTTTTGCTCAACTTGAGTTGTGTAGTGGTGGTTATAGCTCAGGGTATCTCGTCGTGAATTACGATGTCATTTCACGCACCTCTCCTCCCAAATATTCCCAATCCCCGAACAGATTACTAGCGGAAAAAATAACTGAAACCGGTAGTAGTGTTGTTGTAGGGCGAAGGAGAAAGTAACTTTTGAAGTGGAAAGAAGAAAATAAGGGAACAAATCAACAAAAGCGACAGCACGAGTAGTTGTTGCAGTAATAGTGAAAGCAGCAATAACAACAATAGCGCAAGTAAACTGTGAGAATGAGAGTAAAGATGGAACTCGATTAACATAACAATACGTTTTCTTCCACGAAGTGAAAGTGCATGGCAGTGCACTGCAATGATGTACATATACGTAGAAAAACTGCTGTTGTAATCAGCAAAATAATCGTTTTCACAGACAACACAACAAAATACGTGCGCACACGCGGGGAAAAATGCACTGTTTGTTGTTTGTTTTCACTGTTACTATTGTTATCATCATTTGTAGTGTACACATTTCTGCCCTATCATCGCTTTTTCTTTACGTTGGGACGAGCAACAGAAATACATTCTCTTCTTGCATAAACATTTTTCTCTCAGCGTATTTTTATGTGTCGTAGTCAAGGAAATGAAGCTAAAAATGACGGTAAACACGAAACAATAAACCCAACAGCAAGAAAATATACGTAATTTTATCTCTGTAGGAATCAAGAAAACAACAGCTACCAAACGCTATGTTGCTTTGGGTATTTCTGCGACTGGAGAAAATCCGGTTGGTGTACAACCTCTGCTCTGCTGTAACCTTCCCGGAAAACTTTTTATTTCGCTTCGCTGCCGTATTATTATAGTGATAATAAGGGTAACTGTAATCAGATGCTGTGTGTCATCCTGTCTCCTCTGGTGTTTCTTTTCCGTGTCTGGAAATGACTTTACTGCAAGAGGCAGCCTGAATGATGACGACAATAACAATGCAACCACCGTATGACCAGAGTAGAAAAAGGAAAGGGAAAGTAAGAGCTAGATGCAACAAAAAATTATTATCTTGATTGTCACCATCATCATTGTCATTGGAGAGAGAAAATCATTCCGCTTCTCTGGTCCCATTCTATTTATTATATTCCAGTAGTGACTTGATCGCAATCTTTGTCTACTTCCATGTCCCTACTCACGCACCTCACGTTCTATTACACTATTTGGGACTGTTCCCAGAAAATGCTTGAGTTTTGCCCGAAAACAAGAAATATCTTTGGTATTAATAACAAGAAACTTTCCCGAAAACTTTTTCAGTTGTAACGGAATGCTCCCTTTCTCCTGTTAACTGTTTTCTCAGCTCGTGTTGTTTTTGTTGTTGTATTCCACCTACACACACAACTTGCTATTACGATTATGATTATTGGGCGCTATCATCATAATCATCTTCATTCGACTCTTGTTGCTGTTGCTTTCCCTTACCTTTTTCCTACCACTCTTTCATTTTATCTGTTTCTTCCCTGAGATTTTATGCGGTTGTCTGCACCATTCCCATAAATTTTTTCCTGCCTGCCAGCAGAACGTCTTTTCGTAGTGTTGTTGCACAATGTCGCTTGAACACTGCGGCTAAACAATATGAAACTTGCCCTAAGAAGTAAAGTGGTGTGAAGGCTCCAAGAAAAAATGTCCTTCAATTTTACTTACCGTCTTTCTTGATGATGATGACGGTTCATCATGATGATGCTCCCTTTTTCTCGCTTTTCAACCCCAAAAGACCAGCTTCATACATGACGGGAATGCTGATGATGGTAAAGGCATCCTCATTACGGGCACGGTTTTGTCTTTCCTTTTTTGACGGTTCTGTACAATGACTCCAATGTACCTTTCTACTATTCAGGTAGCAAGTAGCATCCACCTCTTTATACACATCGTTCCCATTTTAGTGCATCTCATCAGCTCCACCGCGGCATCCTTGCTACCATCGTTCTCGCCGACTGATGTTCTTCTTCATTCTCCATTTCATTTTTAGTGTCATCTCTCTCCTCTTCACAGTTGTCGTTAGACCTGTCTCTACTTCCTCTAGAGATGGGTACCTTGTACCGTCTATTTTTTAAGTTCCTTCCAAAATACGCTCTACTCCGATTTCCCGAGATGATGGTTGATGGTGACGGTATGGTACATACTGGCATGTACCACGTTCCCTTTAATTCCTAAAGTTTTATAAGGCTGCAACTACATCATGATACGCACAATGGTATTGAAAAAATTGCAAACGATAGCAATGTCATCGCCGCATCAAGAATTCCTGGATGCGACACTATTTTATCCACGGGTAAGGTGTTCGGATTAATGTATACGTTAGGACAAAATCCATCAACATTGCGAGGAAAGTGAGAGGCAAACTAAGGAACGGAAATACCTCCCTTTTTCAAGATAAATGTATAGGATTACCTTGACAGGAGAAGGATAATGCAGGTTTCGACTGGCTGGGAGTGGAGACGTAATCCTGTTAAAATAACCAGCTTATTTTTTCGTACAGAAACAAAACAAAACTCGCGTCGTACCAAACTCGAATTTAAATTCATTAAATTTTACTTTGTTTTTTAATTTGCTTTTCCGTGTCAATCTAGTTTGATTGTTTTTGTCGTCGTGATGTATCGAAACGAAAAATGCTTAGATGAAATATTATTTCATTTTGAGGGGCTATACAATGGTACTGCCTATGGGGGTACAAAAATGGACTAATGATAATGACAGTCGATTCCGAAGATGTTCCATAAAGCTGCCGGAAATGGTCGTTTTCTAAAGCATTTCATGCTTTTTGGATGAGACTGAAAGAAAAGTGTGGCAGTGGCATTCAAATAGGAATTTAGGGTTATTCTGCGAACCGCACCATCATTATCAGCCCTGCTGTCAGCAGTTGTTTGAAGAGCGTTTCTGTATCTTCGTCTAGAAAATATCTGTACTTTGTGTTGATTCCGTTTCTTTCGGATGTCTTCATTGTTCCATTAAAATGAAAGAAAAAAATAAAAGCACGAGAAGAATAAAACCTTTTCCGATGATGATTTGTCCAGTCAGTTTTCCTGTTCCACTTTTTCTTGGGAAATGGCCCTAGGAAAAAAGAATTTGGAAATTGTGATTGTGACAAGCCGACATTATTGTTATTGTACGAGCACATATATATTTTGTACGACCGTTTTTGTATATCATCATGTCTGCTTTTCAGACATTGTAGGCCTCCTTGCTTCACACGATTACGAGAGTTGTAGCCCAAACAAAAGAAAGAGGAATGACAAAATCGTCTTACTTTCTTCCTTTTCCTCCTTTCTTTGCGAGAGTAGTGCTGAGTTGAATGCTGAGCATTGAATCAGCAGAAAAGTATAATAAAATGGGGAAAATGGCGGACACTGTGTGATCATTGAACTACTGCAGACTACTACTACTATCAGGGCCACCGTCACTATTACCAGCACCAGCCAGCAGTAGAACCATGATGACTTTAGGTATACTCCGCAGATAGTTTCTCTTTTGCAAATAAAAATCTGCTTTTTCGGTGCAATTTAATCTGTGATGGGTCCCTCCTCTGCGATTACCCTGGATTTTAACCTACATACATATTCCCATAAAAGTATAACCTCCCGCATGATGGAGTTTTTTCTTACTTTGATGACTGCTCATCTGTGCTGCAATTTTTTCTTCTCCAGTGACAGGATTATCTCAATCCATCCTCCTTTCCGCGTTTGGATCGTCGGCAGCCAAGCCACAGGCAGTTTCAAACTTCGGATTCTTCTTATTCATTCGACGTCTCTGTTTTGTTGGGAAAGTCCAGTTTCGGAGAACACAAACAAATCAACAAGACCTCAAGACCCTTATTTCCAACCAAGCATGCATTTATGTAGCCCTCATTTCATTTTTTCTCCCTTCCCTTCTGTAGTAGACGAGGGGGGAAATAAAAGAGAAGGATGATCGTGATCATCAACGGAATTGCATTCACCATAAAAAAGAAAAGAAAACCTAGATTCAAACAATCGTCCCCATTTTTTCTATCCTCTGAGTCTATTTTCCCCGTCTTTGATGGATTTCACCATTTCGGCCGTAAAAGACGGTCGTGCTGAAGACGGTAGGAGTGCATTTCTCTATACATGGTTTCCATTTTCAAAGAGAAGAAAAACATTATTTATTTTTTGCTGACATTGTATAAAGACGAGGTATAGACTGTCTTCCCTCCATCATCACCACAATCAGTTTGCTGTATGGACTTGTGCCAATGCTATACACATTACCGGGGACTCGGCCAGAATCTATAACTTCAATTACAACTTTGGGTTAGGTCACAAGACAAAGTATTTGGTTCTGGAAATAAACATTCCTTTTGTCGTTTCATTACTCGGGTGGTATTGATTCTGACCATTGGTTAAAATGGCGTGCAAATTAAGTATGGAGGACTGTCTCGTTCTTACAAGGACGTAGTTTTGGAGGTCACTACAAATACGTCCAACGAGGAAGGTTCTGTATGCGTTGGAATGGTAACGGTCCTTTTTAAATTGCATTGCATCTAGGGCAAACGTGCAAAATTTGAAAAAAATCAAGAAATAGGATAAAGGTCACACTGGAAACTCCAAAGTGAATAATGGGGAGATAAAAACGTTCCCTGAAATGTTGGAGTGGCCTTCTAGCAGACAGCACTAATTGCACTCATCAGAATTATTACAGTAGTTCCAGATATTAAATACTAGTTATCCTGACAAACAAATGGGGTGCAGTACAGACTCATTAATTGCTGTATTTCACCAAAAGTTTTTCGTGTATTGTATTTATTCTCGCTTGCACATATGTCTTCGTCGAAAACAAAAGTACATTTTGGCTGGTAGCAGTATGTATATATTCCCCCTTTACAACGCCCTTGTGGAAAGCAGTGAAAAACAGCAGCAGCGGTAGAAAATTTGCAAACCTTTGATTCAATTAGTAAGTTTCTCTGCTTTCTCCTTTTTGAGGGAGACACGCCCAGGCTTGACTGAAATAAATGGGCACATACGAGCCACAGGATAAATGATGAAAATACAGACTAATAACAGCACGACGTCGTGGCCCCACTCACATTTGGCTTTCCCCTTTGTACAAGAGAAAATATAAAGAAGAAAGAAAGTACACTACCGAGATTCTACAGAAGTTGAAAAATATTTTGTTTCGGACTGAAATCGGTGACGGTGGAAGACACGCTTCTTAGAAAATATATATCCTTCTTTGCAAAGGGAATGGAAAATGAATGGCTGAAATAAAAACAAAAGGTGGGATGGTGGTGGTAGCAATGATGCGATACTAAAAGGTATCCAAGAAACGCAGAAAGCGAGAGAAATATGAAGGTGCAAAACAGCGATTTAGTAGGGCGAATTGTTAACCGTTACGCCGTTACTATATAAACTATAAGCTTCCACGGAACGCGACGCACCCGGTGAGAAATAATAGGTGGGTCATAGTGATCGTGCTTACAATGTTGCCTACTACCAACAAGGAACGACGATGACGCGCACACACATGTACACCCATGCTTTATTATTACTACTGCTACCTCTGCCGCTACGACGACGACACCAAAGAAACTTTGCACTTTCACTCGGTTGGAGTTGAAGAAAAAGATGAATGCGTTGGATCTTCTTGTTAAAATGTAGACCTTTTGTTGTAGCACGGATCGTTTATTTTCACAGCTTTATTATTACTGTCAACCCGGAGGAATTAGGGAATTGGTAAAGGTTTCATTCAATATAAAAGGATGCTGAATGTGGGTATAGGTAGATAAGGATGTATACCTAGCCGTGTCCTGTTGTGCAGGTGCGATATGAATAGGCACAAAGAGGAAAAAGTTTCTATGGGGAAAATGACAAAGAAGGGAGAGGCACACACACACATGACGAGCCCTTAAAGATGGAAGGCCTAGAATTTATCTTTCCAGAAGAGGAACAAGCAAGGCAGCAGCTATTGTTGTCCTTCGCTTGGCTGAGTTTTCCCCCGGTCGATGGACTTGATCATGTCGTTGTACGTTTGTATTAGCCTGTTTCTCTCAGTTCCCAAGATGATGCGCTTTCTCCTTCTGTTTCCTTTTTGGCAAAAAGTTTTAGTTTTCGATGGGGGGAAAGTTGAAAAACGGAAACTGTTTGGGACAAAATGGGACGACAGTTCGTCTTCTTCTTGTTGTGACGCTGCTATGCTGTGTGCTAGTGTGATCCTTCTCGGCAGTTTGTCCCTGTTATCGGCTGTTTCTCTTTTTTCGGGAGGCAAGTCGCATTAAAATGTTGGTCGGGTTTCAAAGTTTGAACGGCCTTTAAAGTGAATGCTGGGAAAAGTAAGACAAACTTTTGTAACGCTCATGTGTGTGTGTGTGCGTCAAACAGCCATACATATATACCTTCACGTACTTAGTGAAACGAGAAAAATCGACGAGGAACTGTCGAGGCTGGGATAGATTGAGCAGAATAAATTGTTTCTATGTATCGTCTATGGGACTATGTATCTTTTTCACTCAAGTCGTGCACTTCTAAATGCAAATAAGGGCAAATACAATCTGTGACATCTGCTTCAATCAGGACAATAAACTAGCAACTGCCTAAGTATATACGCAGGCAGACCACAGACCTATAAATCACGCAGCGCCGCACAAAAATAAAGTGGAATCCCGCTTAGAGCGGAATTAGAGTCTTGTACGCGTATACATATTTAGTCTGGACTTATATGGAGCAATTTCTTTAGTGCGCACAGCAACTGTGCATGCATATACCTTAAAACAAACCAATAAAAATAAGTAACTTCGAAATACTCATTGTTTTCCTTCCCACCAATCTTTTTGATATTCCCTAACTTTCTGCCTGTTGAGTGTCTGTCTATTGTATAACTGCAGAAAAAGCTATTTTCGTCATCAGCGGGACAAATGCACACATTTTTGTATTATATAGAACACGAAAGACTTACATACATTAATGAAGAAACTTGTATAAACCCGTAATCTAGAAAATAATGAGTTAACGTCGAACCGTATAATTAAAAACTTGGCTCATTCACAAGCCTTTTCCCCATAAAAACAAAAAAGTATACGGAGTACGTAGTTAATAATGAAGTAACTTTTTGCAAAGTGGAGATATAACACACTCCACATGTGTGTGTGTACCTATTCACGCTTCATATTACCTTATTTCCTCCAGCTGGATCATTACCGATTTTTACGCATATACTATGCAGGCAAGCCTGTTCATTGTTTTTTTGGTAGATTTATTATGCTAGTCGGTGGGCCAACTTGAGTAGTAATGAGCCATAAGACGGAACATATAAAAATTATCCGTGTACTTTTTGATTCTCTGATGATGGCCTTGTGATCGTTTGGACGGTGTTCATATTTCAATGTTTTAAGGAACATACATACAATGCATCATACAAAAAGGTGCAACTTTAATCCGCAAATCTTCAGGTAGTGTAGTTAGGAAGCTAAGCGGTGGTGTGTATACTATAACGGGAGATTTATCCCTTCTTATTATTAGAGTATTTTTTGATGTTTTTGAAAATTGCTGGAGAAATATGTTATAATGTTGGAAAGAGTTTAGTATTGCGTGGATTATGTGATGACGCTGTGAGGTAGAAAAAAAGAAGGTCAGGAAAAGGTGAGACGGTTACTGCTGTTCCCTGTTCACCTCATTAGGGAACTTTTTGTCCTACAATGTAACCTTTCTGTACCTGGTTGATTACAAAGAGAGAAGGAAAAAATACCTCTTTTATCCACTTGCCCACAGCTTCGGGCCCTACTGTGAGTGGTTCCATTATAATGACAAATTCAATGAAGCAGAAACAAATAGACAAAGATGTTTTTATTTCTTTGTGGAAAACACATGGAACGGTTAAAAAGGAATGGGTATAGTATGTATGTATGTGTATGTATGTCTAAAAGCAGCGTGGGACTCTGACGAGTGCACCTTGTTTAATCAATCCGAGAAAAGTTTTTCTTGAGAGAGAGAGAAAAAAAGAGACATTTGTTGAGTCGTAAAGTGAGGAGAGGTAAATGTGGCGAGAATCGTTAACGAGAGAAAGAGGTCGGGAAAAGAACAAACCAAAAAAAGAACTTTCACTTGGCTCCATGTCTTCCTTCCCAACTACTGCAAATGACGATGATGAGTTGGATGACTAGCGACGGGATAAAGGGAAATAACAAAGGAAAATGCGGAAAAGGAGGAAAGAGTAAAATTCGGCCAACCGTTCAAAAACATGCCTGTTTTTAATTGTTTGTGTGCAGATGTACACCATAACTAACGAAGTGATGAAAGGTCGGCGGTAGGAAAACAGGGCAGCACAGAGAAAACAGATAATTATATTTTGTGTAAGCTGCAAATTTTGTTTTGGTTTTCCTGTTTCCCCAGGATGTAACTGTCACTTAATAGGACAAAGTAATACTAGGTTACAAGTTTACGTGTCCTAAAATGTGGGCAAGTATTTAGTGCGGACCCACTAGTTTACAATTAGAAAGTATCAACAACAAAAGCCAGCATGACACTTTCACGTTCCACTTTTTAACGAGACGAAAACAAACTACCATTTTCTATAAACTTCCTATTTTCAACGTTTAGAAATCAATTAACTTCGTAATTATAGTAAAAACTGTATCGATTTTTGCATATGAAAACTATATTGGATATCATAGTTCAGTGTGCCCATTTCGCATTCAGAGAACTGAGGCGTGATACAAAGGAAGTTTAAGGCAGATCAGTATTTGCCTTTCTCTATGTAAAGGTTAGACATTTGCAACACATGAATAATGTTAACCTGACATGTCGATATCCGGGTTAAATGTCAGCAGTTTCTAGCAATTTGACATGGGCTTTTCTGTGATGGGTACTTCCATTTGTACGAGGCTTGGGGTACAAGGAGAGAAGGATTGCCTTGCGGTACATTTGATTGGATATTGTCTAAACATTTCTAAGAAACCATTACACGTAGACTAGCCACTCATCCCTTTTTGTCCTTGTCACCGACAAACGTTAATAATTAGTTAATGGAATTTCAAGAAGGTTTCTTGCATTTTGACGTAAGACAACTTTTATATAGAAAGCTTTGGTGAAAGTGCTCTTGAACTGGAGACAGTTAGTACGCGGACGTTAGATGCACGTCACGTTATAGCTAGTTACTTTATATACAACATTCCGTCAGATAACAAACTGAAAGAGACTCATAAGTGGAAATCATCGTGATTCATGACCATCATTATTGCCACCGTTCTCTCCCCCATTCCTGGATTACATTTCAGCTTTGGCCAACACAGGAAATTTAGCGGCGCACATGGGCTTTCACGTTAGGTACGTAGAGGCATGATACACACACTTCCGTAGCAAGTGGCAGAAAGGAAATTAATGTGGGGCAGGACGAGAAAGATAGTGTGTGTCTGTGTGTGTGTGTGCGCGCATCGTTTCGCTTGAAAATGCGGTTTTCTCCTAATGTTTCGTTTTATTTATTTATTATTTATACGGCGGTTTCGTGGCTTGACGCTGCGGGACTTGCGTACGAACCTACGATCTTTGATGAGCACATTCTTTATCGTTTCCTCTAGACATGTGTACATACAAATACACACATACATGCCTTGTTTCATAGAGGGAAACGGCTCTACACACTCTAAAATTCCAATAATGCAATACAACAGTGAGGAATGCACGCGTCATCCATTATCAAGCCTGCAGTCTATATAGGCTAGCGACGGATATCACGTCTATAAATAAAGGAAAGAAAAAAATTCCCCAGTTTTCGTTCTATAAATATTTGACGACCAAATGGCAAATGTGTGTTTTAGCGAAAAAACACGTAGTAAATTCGTTTTTCTCAAATGTCGCAGTGCACAAACCCATTTCAAAGAAAAAATACGAACCAGGTATTATTAAAAATGTAGTAAAAGTTTTTTAAGTAACATTTTTTGGCTTTGCTTTTTGGCTCGAAAATTGTGTGCCAAATAAATTAAAAGCCGTATTTGCATTTACTTTCGGAAGCAACTCTCCCTCCCTCTTTCTTCTCTCAGTCGGTCATACATTTTGTATTCTCAGAGTACCCCACCAGCAGCTACGAGACCATGTACCTTTAAAAAAGTTACCGGTCTACCTAATCCCCTTAAATATACGTCGTTCTTCTTCTATATCAAGCACACAGATAGTGGATACATTTATAACCAGCGATTTATGTAAATAAAACGAAATACTTGACGTTTCCTTGTGAAATACTGAGGTTTTCTACGTTTACCACAAACAGCAAATAGCATTTGTGTTGGGGGGCTGTAACTTGGTAGGCATGTACACTATAGCTATTCGTTTGCGGTACACACATTATATTTATTTTGTATATTTTATGTATATTGGCATAGTGTACCCTGCTCGTCCTTCTATCTTTTTACTAGACCGACCACGCAGGCAGAAGAGAAAAGTATATATACATATCCTTCTGCATATACACTTTACTACACCAGTTGTGAGTAGCATCACAGCAGCCCAAGAGTCATTTATTTTAACTAGGAGCTGCCTCTCTTGTTTTCACTGCCTTTTCCATATAGGTATGTATGTCTGTACCACTCCTTGTTTGCTGCGTTCATGGCAACTACACAACTACTGCTGCTGTTACAACCAGTGATTCTTCTTCCTCTCTCTTCCCTGTTGTTGGAGAACTTTTTATGCATACATTATTATTCCTCTTCAGAATGAAGCAATTTATTTAGGTCACCGAAAATAAATGTGTACCCTGCACAATACAATAATGTGAGAAAGCGAAAACGTTTCTCTTTTCTACGAACAAAAAAAAGCAGGAAGGTAGTAGTCTCCAAGCAGAAGCCATGTTCTGCAATAAAATGGAGTATCTCTGTATGCGTTATAACGTATAATGGGTAAGCCAATATAAACATGATAAATAAATCGACACAGTCAACATTTGGATTTTCAGGGTAGATTGTATGTATGTGGTGCTTCTTAAAAAGCTTTCGCTAGTTACTACATTTTACAAGGAGTTCCTTAGGGATGCCCTTGTTTCCGTCTAAGCGAACTATCTGTTTTTGCTTCTAGGTTTATAGGGAGTCGTTATGTAATTCAGTGAAGTTCCGAAAAAAAAACATTTTTCGTTATTTGCTTTCCTCATTTTTGGCGTCATTGCAAAATCCAGAAAGCAAATCTTTTTTTATTTAAAGAAATAGCTATTTTGGTAGTGTTGTGCGTTGTTGAGTGTATAGCAGTGGTGCACGTAAGGGATCTCATCCATACTGTTTCATCCTTGCTGATATTTCCACGTTAACGACGTTGTCATTTCAGTAATTTCTCAGAATTTTGGATACGAATCGGTATAGCGTAACGGGCGTATGAGTTATCCGACTGCTGGGCTTTTAACTAGAACTGTAGGTAAAATAAAGGTACTTCAAAATTATATGGCGTCTGAAGACTCAAATCTGTAAAGAAACTACGATGATATTCCCTTACGCTGATGCTGGTGTGGCTGTTGGTATGGAATACGCGTTTATATTACAAAGTAGAAGTCGAGTTAAAATGGTTGTAAAAATATCCTTCTAACTGACTACATGTTTTATTACTTACTGTTGTCGGGGAAACTGTATCAATCTAGGAACGGGTTAGATGGAAGGACCGAGAATTCTTAGAATTTAATTCAACTGCAGCCATATTTTTTAATGTAAACTTTTTGATAAGGTAATAATTAACAATGAACGAGGATTTGTGTTCACGATCCTCTTGGTACGGTGAGGTTGGCGGGTACTACAACATTACGAAATTGGCATCGGTATTCCCCATTACTTTCCTTGGAACTCGTTTCCAGAAGAAATTCCATGTCATGTCCACATATTATGTAACAAGTTGAACATAGGCATATTTTGAACGCGCAACTTGACCAAAGGTAGTATTCTGTATTATTTTAGACCGTTCTCCTGTTCAGCTGACAAGGTATTTTTTCCAAGTATTGGTTAACTTTTTTTTTATCCAGCAGTGGCCACCTGATGACGATGATGGTGATGGACAAACCGTGTAGCCGTCCGCTGAGATTTCTTTAGCTGGTGCAATTTTTATGATTTAAGGCACACATTTCTTTCTTTGCTGTTATTTTCCCTGGGATTCCCGTTTTAGAGCTTTTTATATGATGTTAACCTCATAAATAATGCCACGCAGTTCCAAAATAACGCCGTCTAGCATTTTGATGGCTTTCATGGTCATCTTGAAATGGCTTCGGCTTCCTCTTCCACCATTTTCAGGTTGTCGTCACCATTTCCTCTTTCCTTCCGCTCTTACCATTTCGAAGGAGGATCACTAAAATCGGCTCTTTTCTACGCAGAATGCCCTCCCAGCTGAAATCTCAATGCAATAATACATTTATTCAATATTCACCCTATATGGCGGGTGCGAGCGTGGGCAATAACGCGTCACGTAAAAGATGTATCGTTAAGTTACAGAACATTCAAATCCCGTTATATTCCGTTCTCTTCTTTCAAGAAGGTGAGATTACTGGGATTTCTTATAGGCTTTGACCATGCTAAGCAACCAACACATAAATCCTCAAAGCCACGCGGCACCGTACACATGTGTATCATGGTACGCGTGTCCATCTCCCCTTCTATTTTTCAGAGTGATTCCCTCTCAATCTCCCCGTGTTCTGGTCGAGTGACCACCACAGCCACCGAACCATCGGCGTCGTCATCGTCATCATCAAAATCATCATCGTCCAGATCAACAGACCAACGACGTTTTTTTCCGAATGAAAAAACACTCTTCTCTTACATTTGTTCCATGTGCCCCTGCGTTCACTTATCTGAACAAATCCAGACGGACAGCTTAGTTGAGCCTGCTGGATTGTCCGGATAACTTAGCTTGTCCCCTACATTATCGTCATCTGCAGCAGAAGCCGGAGAGGCATAAGAAGGTTGGTTGACCCATGACTACTGAAAAAAACGGGGAAACCTTATTTTTAAAAAAGCTGCTTCTTTTCATACTTTTTTCTTCAGAATGTCCTCGTGTTATATGCACAAGCGATTCCCCGCTTCAAAGGCCGTTTCTTGTCAGCATTCTATAAAAGGAAACTTCTACCTACGCGTGTGGTATATTCCCGGTATATTTTGGTGGTGGTCACTCTTCTGTCACAATAAATAGGCAAGGGCAAGACCTCCATCAACCAAATAGCTTCTTTTTCTCTCATTCCGCCATCCTTGCTCCCTGAAAGGAACAAGACGTATCTCTACTTTCCCTGACATAAAAACAGAATTCCTGCACAAATCTATTACTAGCCCGGGAAAAATCTTTCTCCTCTTATTGCATTTTTGCTTCTTCAATCTTGTCTCCGCTTTTGTACTCGAGGACGTTTGCGTTGTCGCATAATGGCGTTGCGTACACGAGACACTGTAGCGAAGCAAACGAAAGCATTTTTTATATTATGCCATTCATTTATTTCTGGTGACATTGAAAGGTAAAAAATGAAAGGATACATTACATAGCGCTTTTGAGATGCATGTTGTATGGACTTTCT
This sequence comes from Callyntrura sp. NNG-2020, assembly GCA_027744055.1. Classification (NCBI taxonomy): domain Eukaryota; kingdom Metazoa; phylum Arthropoda; class Collembola; order Entomobryomorpha; family Paronellidae; genus Callyntrura; species Callyntrura sp. NNG-2020. The sequence goes on from JAHZNE010002401.1 coordinate 18,853, forward strand.
CCACTCTTTGTCAGTACCTTTTCTACTTCTTCTTTCATACATTTTGTCTACTTCAGTAATTTTCCCATTTTGTTATGACATATACCAGAGTCAATCATAATATTACCAGTTGGTAGTGGCGACTATTCTGGCGCTTCTTGCCTGTCTAGACAAAAAATTGTTTCTTGCATTTCGATACTCCCGGAAAAACGGCGACACGTGAGTATGGAGTCACACACCATGAGAGAGAAAATAGACAAAAGGAGGAAAAAATCTAAAAAAGACGAGAAACTTTATACAAATGTTTTTTCTCTAAGCACTATTATTTTCCTTTAGTTTTTTTCTTATCTGCAAAGCAGAAAGTTAC